>JAOTRO020000017.1:323764-334189 GCA_028566515.2 Pyracantha coccinea | reverse complement strand
ATGCATTTCCTTCCAATTTTTTGTGATAAACTAATAGATAATTGACTAAATAAATATCCTACAAAGTTTCAATAAAATTTCCAAGTTTTTCTTACAAGTTCCGTGGTTTTTATTCAGTTTTTATCGATATCGATAATATCCCGATATTTCCATCGAATTTTCCGTGTTTTTGAACTACCGATATTTCCGATATCATCAATATTTTATACCTTGCTCCTAAGTGATAAAAGAAAGAAAATGCTTTGTTTTCTAATTTCTATCCTCGCGTATCTGAGATCAATTTATGTGATTGATTGTTGTTTTAAGAAGAGAAAATGATCAATTTAGTGAATGCCCATGATGAATAATTTTGATCCATGTGGTACAAATGTAGCTACCACGCCCATGAGGTTAATAATTAAGCGATTGTTAAGATAATTAAACAACCGAAATGTATAAATTGGGCTATGAATGGGGGAGATTACTTTGAAAATCACTCCAAATTTGAAGTTAAAATCTGAATAATACTAAAAACATATGATCCAAAAAAGCAGTGTACATGACCCTGTGGCAGGTTGGGCAGGTTGATAGTGAGAAAACATTCACCACCCAATGCCATACCAAAAAGGGGAGTAAATGAAGGAAAAGTTGGGCTATGAATGGGAGAGATTTATCATTGTGCTCCGAGAGGTACGATATATAATATTATACAAGTGAACGAAAGTTTATTTTTTTAAGTACCCTCCTACTTAGATAATGATAATTGGGTATGTGTTCGTAAGACTGAAAAATCTCTTCATGAAAGGCAATTACCTAGCAACCCTGCTCTTAGAGGATTTTATAATGAAACAATAAACAAAGAAATAAAAAAAAGCATTAACAAGATAATAAAAGAAGAGAGTATAGCAGATGCATGGAATAAATGAAAAACATATTATTTGGGTAAACAAAATAATAATATATTTTCCTTGGACCGAAGGGCACAGCAGAAGAGGGTTTTGGTGAGCTTTTTCAAGGAAAAGTTCTAGTTCCGTGTCCAGGTCAACGCTCCCCAACAAAAACTGGTTGGAATTCATAGAATTCCTAGGTTGCCCCTTTATGTCCCCACCCCCATCCTGAATAAAAACCACATGAACCACAGGTCACAGGTCACAAAAGAAAAACTCCAAATTAGCTGCTGGGGAGAAATAATGGTCCCCATTTTTTCATTTCAAAATTGAAAAGATTAGTCAGAGAAATTTACGACAACCAGTGAACGATTTAGATTAGTCAGAGAACAGGTCAGCTATGATACTTTTGTACTAAACTGGTCATTCATTTTCAATCCAACTTGTCATTCACGTTCGGCAAACCAAGACCCTTCAAGTGGCAAGAGTAAAAATTCAAATTAAAAGAAGAGAAAAAAGAAAAAAATGCTGTGTAAATTGTGGAAAGAAAAGAAAAAGAGAGAAACAGACAAAAGAAGCCCCTCCCCACCAAAGACCCACAAACAAGACCCAACAACTCAAAAAGAGGTGTGAGAGTAGAAATTTTATTTTATTTGTTATTATGTTTTTATAAAAGCAAAACCACTTAAAAACCCTGACGGCACGTGCGTGTCACGCTCCAATGAGGACTGGGTGATGATTTTTTTTTAATTTTTTTTTTGATGCAAAGTGGGTGATGACCGATGTCAGCAACTGTTTCTGCTCGTGTGGTATTATTAAAATTACCTCACGGTCGTAGTTTTCAATTCCATCAACAAACCACGCCCGTGTTCCACCACGCGCACCATAGTGGCGCGTGCACCCCAGGAATCACCTACATTAACATCTCTCTCACTTCGGGTTTTGTCTTCTTTTCTCCTTGGCCCTCAGAGTCAGAGACTGAACCACTCAGAGTACCCAAAAGAAAATAACAAGTGAAGTGAAGTGAAACACATCAGTCTACCCAGATCGCCGGGTCGGGTAATGGATACCCGCCCAAACCAGCGGCTTTCTCCTTCTCCGGCCAAAGGCCACCACCAACGGAACACTGCCGTTTTCGTTTCAGCGACCATGGTCACAAGAGGCTACCCAGTTGCATAATTTTGCAGTTCGACCCCTCAAAGTTTTGAGCTTTAGGAACGCGCCCCCAACTCCGTCCTGCTTTTTCCTCACTCGGGTCCTCGGTAATGGCGACTACCAACACCACCACGCAGGCCGTGGGAGTTGAGGGGGTGGACGCGTCAGCATCGGCGGACGAGGCGGCGGCTAAAGCCGTGCACAAGAGATACGAAGGGCTTGTGATGGTACGGACGAAGGCGATAAAGGGGAAAGGGGCTTGGTACTGGGCTCACTTGGAGCCTATGTTGGTCCACAACACCGACACTGGTCTGCCCAAAGCGGTGAAGCTCCGGTGCTCCTTTTGCGACGCCTTGTTCTCCGCCTCGAACCCGTCTCGCACCGCCTCCGAGCACTTAAAGCGTGGGACTTGCCCCAATTTCAACTCCGTCGCGAAACCCATTTCGTCCCTCTCGCCGTCCTCCACCATCAACTTGCCTCCGTCGCCTGCCCCCGTCCACCATACCAGCCGCAAGCGGAGCTCGTCTTCCGTTTCCGTTTCGGCTTCAACGTCGTACCATGTTCCGCCGCTCGCGATAGTGGACCCGACCCGGTTCTGCGGCGAGCTCACTTACTCTCCGGTGACCGCGACGGCGCATACGGCGGTGACCCACCAGCCGCATTTGGTGTTGTCGGGTGGGAAAGAGGACTTGGGAGCTCTGGCGATGCTGGAGGACAGCGTGAAGAAGCTCAAGAGCCCCAAAACTTCACCCGGTCCGACGCTGAGTAAGACGCAGGTGGACGTTGCGCTTGATTTTCTGGCCGATTGGGTGTTTGAGTCTTGTGGGTCGGTGTCGTTTTCGAGCCTCGAGCACCCAAAGTTCAGAGCTTTTCTCAACCAGGTGGGTCTGCGGGCGATTTCCCGGCGGGAGTTCACCGGGTCGAGACTCGACGCCAAGTTTGAAGAAGCGAAGGCCGAGTCCGAGGCCCGAATTCACGACGCCATGTTCTTTCAGATTGCTTCTGATGGGTGGAAGAGCAAGACTTTTGGCTCGTTTGGGGAAGATGGTCTTGTAAATTTGACTGTGAATCTTCCCAATGGGACTAGTGTGTACAGGAAGGCGGTGTTTGTTGGCGGCTCTGTACCTTCGGAGTATGCCGAGGATGTTTTGTGGGAGACAGTGACAAGCATTTGTGGGACTGTTGTGCAGCAGTGTGTAGGAATAGTAGCAGACAGGTTTAAGTCCAAGGCACTGAGGAATTTAGAGAATCAGAATCACTGGATGGTTAATCTTTCTTGTCAGTTTCAGGGTTTCAATAGTTTGATTAAGGATTTCAGTAAGGAACTTCCCTTGTTTAAGGATGTCGCCGAGAATTGTTTTAAGATTGCGAATTTCGTGAATAACAAGTCTCAGGTTAGGAGTAGCTTCCATAAGTACCAGTCCCAGGAGCATGGTCATGCCGGGCTGCTAAGAGTGCCGTTGCGTGAGTTTGAAATGGTTAACTTTGGACCACTGCATATATTGTTTGAGGATATTCTGAGCTCAGCCAGGGCACTTCACTTGGTCCTGCTAGACGAATCTTATAAAGTTGCATCCATGGAGGATCCAATGGCTAGAGAAGTCGCCGAGATGATTGGGGATGTGGGGTTTTGGAATGAATTGGAGGCAGTGCATTCGTTGGTTAAGTTGATCAAGGACATGGCTCAGGAGATTGAGACGGAGAGGCCGCTGGTTGGTAAATGCCTCCCACTTTGGGATGAACTAAGAACAAAAGTGAAGGATTGGTGTGCCAGTTTCCACATTCCAGAAGAACCGGTGGAGAAGGTGATTGAAAGGCGGTTCAGGAAGAATTATCATCCCGCTTGGGCGGCTGCGTTTATACTTGATCCGCTCTATTTACTTAGGGACACTAGTGGGAAGTATCTTCCACCATTCAAGTTGTTGACGCCAGAGCAGGAGAAGGATGTGGACAAGCTTATAACACGGCTTGTGTCGAGGGAAGAAGCCCATATAGCACTAATGGAACTCATGAAATGGAGAACAGAGGGGCTTGATCCAGTATATGCGCGCGCTGTACAGATGAAGGAGAGGGACCCCAATACAGGGAAGATAAGAATTGCCAACCCACAGAGCAGTAGGCTTGTATGGGAAACACACCTCACCGAGTTTAAGTCACTAGGGAAAGTTGCAGTTAGGCTCATCTTCCTTCATGCAACGTCGTGTGGGTTCAAATGTAATTGGTCTCTATTGAGATGGGTGTCTGCCCGTGGCCACTCAAGGGTGGGAATGGACAAGGCACAGAAGTTGATATTCATTGCAGCTCATTCCAAGCTCGAAAGGCGGGATTATTCCTGCGAAGAAGACAAGGATGCGGAGCTACTTGCCTTAGCAAACGGTGAGGATGATGTGTTGAATGAAGTTCTTGTTGATGCATCCTCAGTGTAACATTATTTTTTCCCCAAGTAGAAATTGAAATTTGTAGGATTTATTGAATTCTTTCCACTATTTTTTTCGTGTTGTACCTGTTTACTTACTCTCTAGAAAGATTTTTAGGGCGGTAAGGTCAGGGAAATAGGGATACTGTAGGGATTGAATCTGTATTTCTAGGACTGCACAGCCATGATTTGAGCCACTGTCCAGTTTTACTCTAGCATGATTTTGAAGTTTTCGGGTTTGCTAAAACGAAACTCTTCTTGTTTGTGAAGATGGAGGATGCTGCGCGAACAGGAAGAATGTTGTAAATTTTTTGTACCTCGAGTATTTTGAGATAAATAATATGTTTATAAAGGGGAAGGTTTTATTATTTCTCCCTTGATTTATCAAATTTGCAGTGTCCTCCATTTGCTTTTAAAATAAAGTTATAACTTTAAAATAAACAAATAAATTGATGAACTAGAATCTTTGAACATATTGATGCCTGCTATCATGTTTGTTAATTTGCTTAAATCAATTCTGCGATTTCTGTTCTTTCTGAATAGGGTATAATTCAATTGCTATAATAGCTTTTCTCCATGTTGCCTTGTATACGCACAAAGTGAATCGACTTGCTGTCCGGAAAAGTTGTAGTACAATTTCTCTACAAATTCATCTGAGTCCAACTGAAATTTTGGATTTAAATGTACAGTCCAGTCCTTTTTCTTTGATCTGTAACTGAAGAATCTTGAGAAGGGTTTCACCAGAAAGCTTAGAACTCATCTTTTTCTTTGGCAGTCTAGCTCTTGCGGTCCTTATTCGCCTCTGTGCAGGTCTCACTCGACATCCTCGTACCAAGACGACAAAATGAGTGATTGATCTTGTTTCTTAGAAGTATCTCTATTTATCAGAAATCTCTGCACCAGAAGTTACAAAATGCAGTCTTTTGATTTCTGGTGTTGAATTTTACTGTTTTTTGTTAGTTTCCCCAAGCACTTGAGTTTCATTGTTGCCTGAGTTTATAAACAGGGAAGTTGTCTGTTTGGAATTATCAAATCTGCCAAAAGGCAAAAGTTTTGTCATGTGTTTTGACAACTTTTGTGTAGATGTGATGTCACTAACTACACTTATTTCAAACTGCATAATTAGCTTTGCATAATTATATGCTAACTCTCTCTCTCTCTCTCTCTCTCTCTCTCTCTCTCTCGCAGAAGCATTCGACAAAGATGTTGTTGGACTGGAGAGGCCACCCTAAGGCGGTTGGTGGTTAGCATAACCATTTGGACCCTAGCAAAAGAGGAGTTTCCCTAAAAGGATCCAAGAAAGGATTTTTCATCTGAAATTTTCGGCAATGACGTGTCGTTCGCAGAGAGGGGGAAGCCGAGGGAGCTTTTGCAAAATTGCAGTGATGGGTTTTTTTGTGAATGGCAAGCCAAAGTTTCAAAATGTGTGGGATGGGGGTCAACACCCCACAGATAGAAAGCCTTGTAAAGACCAACCTGAAGCATAAAAAGCTTTACAGCTGGAGAAGCACTTCAACTGTATAGATAATCACTTTTCCTTTTGGTTCTGGTTTTTGTGTCTGAAAACGTGGAGCCCCCACATCACAAAGAGGAGTGAGAAGTGGAAGTCGTTTTCCAAGCCATGGAGATTGGATCAGGGAGGTTTTTTTTTTTTTTTTTGGGAAACTATCAGGGAGGTTTTTTTGTCATTAAATCAAATCAGAGAGAGAGAGAGAGAGAGAGAGAGAGAGAGAGAGATTTTTGTTTTTAAAGGGTAACTTGTCTTTTAAACATTCCAAAGCTTGTTGAATGAGAGTTGATCATGCAGAATGGTTATAGGGTGGAAGCTGCCCATGGTTGCAAGAAAGGTGTCGAAAAAGAAGCGAATGCAAAAGAAGACTGTCGGCATGAAGCAACACAGAAGATGCTTGAGAACGATGCCACAACCAAGTTAACCAAGTTTGCCACATTTTTGTGGTCCTTGTTTCAAGTCTTCTAGGAGTTGAAAGCTACATTTTAAACATGTTTTCCACTGGATCCTCTCCGAATCTTTTTTGTATTGATCTCAAAGATTCGTGAATCATATTCGTTCATCGTACACAGTTATAAATTATTTTAAATATTTTTATTTAAAAATAAAGACAAATAATATCTGATAAAAATTGATTGCATAATATACGATAAACAGACACGATTTACAATTTTTTTATAATCCTTACCAAAAGAATCAAGAGATGATCCCGTTGGTTATCCACTGTCATCCCCAAAAAATAAACCTAAAGTTGTCTTGGAATTGGTGTATTTATTGGCGTAGTCTACGTGCTTTACAACCACATGTTTTAAAAATAATTATTTATTGCTTATGATTTAGCGAGAAAAGAAAAATGGCTAATTATGTTTCACGTCCACAAGGTTCTAGTTTTTTCATGTTGTGCCATGAAGTATTGGAATTCTATTACTTTATGTTTTTTGGATGTTTGATGGTCTGGTTATTTGTTAAATTAATGACAAACTAGCCTCATGGGATTACAATCACATAGTTTGGTACAAATCCCAAACTCTTTTTTATCAAACAAACTCCTTTCTCGTTCCGCCTTTACCGGGCCGTTTTCATTATGTGTTCTTTTGTAAAAAACCTAGAATTATGCTTTCTTAACTTCCGAATTGAAATTCGTATACAAGTCGATGTATGCGGCATGGTTACCATAGCTTATGCATTTATTTGAATATCTGGAACATATAGGGACCAAGGTGGTCTTGAGACCCACCGGATGCTAGAAAAAAATGTTGATGAAGGTCCTTTGGAGACCCCTTCGAATGTATGGTATGAGACATTTTTGTTCCCACCCACTGTTCTAAAAATCACTGTCTAGTGCTGCTTAGGCGTTAGGCGGCTGGCTATTGCCCCAATTAATGATTAGGCGTTTGAAAATTAAGAAGGGGCGCCTAGACCTGTTGAGGTGCCCGTCTAGACCGCCTAGCCACCAGCCTAGCCCACCCAAACCCACCTAGGCACCAACTAGTTTACGATTCACTTAGACATAAATAGATAGCTTGCATTTTGCATTTTTTAAATAAATTGTAAAGACTTGTTTAATACTTAAATGAACACACATTATATGCTTGTTCATCATGTTTTCATTATGTCCAATACTTCATAATATATATGTCATTCTATTTGTAATTTATGATGAAATTACACATATTTTAAGTATAAATAGACACTTATTTACACGAAATATAATAGATTTACTTAAATCCGCCTAGTCCGCTTAGGGGCCCGCCTAGGCCCCAACCCGCCACCCAATTAGCGCCCAGCGTCTTTTAGAACCTTGAATCCTACCAAATGTTGGATGAAATGATTGTTGGACATATCTGTTGGACATATCTCAACCGCATTTATCAAAATGGGTCAACATCCCTTGGTAGGATGCGTCGACATCATCTAGCAGGGGTTCTCAACAAAACTCTGCAAAGGCACTCGAAAGAACTTGACATGGCCTCTCGACAACACTCAGCAGGTGCACTATGTGGCTCAATATATGATGACAAGCACACAAAGTGCTCGATAAAATGCCCCATTAAAAAGCTAAAAAAGATCTTGGGTGTTAAACGCATTGTTTTTGTCTAAAAAACTTGAATCTTTATATTGGGACCCTCGAGGTTAGAATCTTGGATCTGCCACTGCTAGTACAAGTGTGGTTTCAGAGCATCCATAGAATGGGTCCCACATATGCCACATCAACAATTTAACATGGAATCACACAATCAAATGGATAGAAGGCATAAATTTAAATGATTTCAAACCCTAAAGTGCATGAATGAATAAATTATGAAACTCTGTCAGCCATTTTGAAAATCACCTAAAACGCAAAAAGTGTAAATTTAGTTAATAACTATTTTTATGTGCCTATTACTAAAATAAGTTTGCAGACCTAAACGTAATTAAGTTGATTAGTATTTTGAGTCCACTCGATTTGTATATACATGTGTTTTTTTGTACAACATTAGTTTGCTCATTGTTCTAATCAAGATTAGTTTTTTACATTTGTGTATGCTTTTCCTAAAACAGTTGTAATTGTGGGAGGATATTCTTAAACTAGACCCTAAGATTAAACCGTGGTGCTTAATGGGGGATTTCAATAATATAGTAGACATAACTGAGAAGAAAGAAGGTTGCCAAGCTACAACTTCATATATGACCAGGTTCATCAAATTTTTAAACAAAGGAAACCTTTTATCTATAAATGCTTCTGGTGTCCCTTTTACTTGGTGCAACAACCAAGTTGATAACAACATAATGTATGAGAGACTTGATAGGGGTATAGCTAATACATATTGGTTAAATGAGAACCCAAACTATAACCTGCATAATTATACAATTTATGGGTATGACCATGGACCTATTCTCTTAACATACAACTTAAAAAATTGTTATAAGAATAATTATCCCTTTAGATTTGAAGCTATGTGGCTTCTTCATCCTAATTTTAAGGATTTTGTTAAGAATGCCTGGCGATGCTTGGTCCTATAGACACTTTTATAGCGTGTACTGGGACTTTCAAGTATATGGTTAAAGGTTAGAATAAGACAACTTTTTTGTAATTTAAAGGAGCTTAAGAAAAAAAAAATCCTTGGGGACGTTGCTGAGGTACAAGAAACCATCATGAAAAACCAAAATGTTGATTCAGAGATTGATTTAGAAATAAAGCTGAGTGAGGAACTTAATTCAATTCTAAGACAAGAAGAAGTCATGTGGGCGCAGAAAGCTAAAGTCAATTGGCTGCAATTAGGTGATAAGAAAACAAGGTATTTCCAAACGGTGGCAACTATTCGAAAAAAAGAGAAATAAAATTAGAAAGATTAAGGATAGTTGTGGGTTTTGGTGGAATAAGGGTGAGGGTCTAGAATAGGTTTTTGTGTAGGATTTTAAACTGTGGTTTTCTTGTGATAGTCCCTCTGCTCTCGTGGATATCTCTTCTATTGCAGATATTATTGATCCTTGTATTGACAACCATCACAATGAAGTTTTACTCAGGCCTGTTGAAGATATAGAAATATAGGATGTAGTTAAAAGAATTGGTGCGTTGAAAGCACCAGGTCCGGATCAAATTGGCGCAAGTTTTTATCATGAATGCTGGGATACAATTAAAGATTTGATGAGTGCTATGGTTAAGGACTTCTTTGAAATTAGTACTAGCTTGAGGCTTATTAATCATACCAACATTGCCCTCATCCCAAAAGTAGAAAATCCTGAGGTGGTAAGTAATTATGGACCAATTAGTCTTTGCAATGTGAGCTATAAAATACTCACAAATATCATCATTAAAAGGTTAAAGCCACTTCTCGACCATTGCATATCTAGAAACCAAGGGGCCTTTACTCCGGGACATTCTATTCATGATAATATTTTGATTGCGCATGAAATGTTTTCTAGTTAAAAAAGGTAAAAAAGGAAGGACTGGAGCAATGGGAATAAAGTTGGATTTAGAAAAAGTGTATGATTATCTTAATTGGGAGTATATCAGGTATGTGCTTCTTAAATTTGGTTTTGCGGAAAGATGGGTGAGCTTAATTATGGAATGCATTACTTCAACTTCTTTCTCGATTTTGATTAATGGTTCTACTCATGGTTACTTTTACCCTAAGAAGGGAATTAGGCAAAGGGATCCTTTATCACCTTATATTTTCATTCTTTGCATGGAACCGTTGATTAGACATTTTAACAAAATGGTCACTACCCCTAAATCACATGTTGGTATTCTGTCATCTCCTGGTGATTTAGAATGTCAAATCTAGTTTTTGCATACGATTGTTTGTTATTTTCTAGGGAAACTACAAAAGGTGCTAGGAATGTACTTCATGTTCTTAATCTGTTTGCCAAAGCATTGGGTCAAAAGGTAAATTTCCACAAATCCTAGCTTTATTTTTCAGAAAATACTAATGCTCAAACTAGAAATGCTATTGTGAATGTTTTACATATTCAACATAAAACTACCATCGGCAAAT
>JAOTRO020000017.1:292403-323664 GCA_028566515.2 Pyracantha coccinea | reverse complement strand
ACAATGGCGTTCTAGGATTCATATAGCCGACCTCACTTAGTGGGAAAAGGCTTTGTTGTTGTTGTTGTTGTTGTTGTTGGTTGTGAGTACTAGGGTTCTAGCTTAAACATGGTCATAGGTAGACTGGATACTTTGTACGTACCTACATATAATACAGGAATTGTGCACTTTTTACATTTATTTGGAAATTTGATAACAGAATTTATAGAACTTCAACTAAACCCTAAACCCTTTTTACTTTTATCTGAAAAGTTATAAGAGTTTCCTCGTAATTAATCAGTTTGTGTTACTTTCAGAATTCTGTGAATGCGCGTTACCAAACAATTCCTTACCCCTGGTTGGTCTTTGGTGAGAAAGTAAGGGTCAATACTGTATTCATCCGTGATTCCACTGGCGTATCTGATTCGATCCTGATCCTTTTTGGTGGTGCGTTGAACCATGGGGTCCAGGTGATTATTCAATTGTAGAATGCTGAGTTTATACAAATATATGAATTGACTTTTGTGATCTTGTATTCTGTACTTTCCTCATTTTATTTCTCTCTCTCTTTTTATTCCATCCTTAGGCTGGGCATTTGAGAATGTTGGACGGTTATATTGACTTCTTCATGGATCCTAGTTTGTTGGACTGCTATTTGAAGCTTAAGGAAGAACTTAATGAGCTTATTCAAAAGAAGGTGATCTATTGGGCATTTATTTTTTTTCAGAAGCCGATTATGTTTGATTAATATTCTACGTTCTTCTTGTGGTCTTTAGTACTGGGGTCGAAATCCTGGTTTATTAGGAAGGAAAGGGAAACTTTTGACTTGGTTGCCAGTCTTGTACGCTGTTGTGTAACGTTACGTTTGTCTACCTTGCAATGATGCAGCTTGAAGATCCTAGCCTTGATATCCACAAGGAAGGGAAGTACCTTATGCTTGCTGTTCAAGAGCTGGTTTCTGGAGATCAATGTGAAGGGAGATTTGTATTTGGTCGTGACAGCAGAAAGCCGAAGGAATCTGGTGATAACAGTAGATTCACTAAAGACGGAACCAATCCTAAGAGTTTGCTTCAAACTCTGTTGATGAGAGCAGGACATTCTCCTCCAAAATACAAAACAAAGCACCTTAAGACGAACGAGTTCAGAGCACTGGTGGAGTTCAAGGGCATGCAATTTGTTGGGAAACCTAAGAAAAATAAGCAGCTTGCAGAAAGGGATGCTGCTATAGAAGCACTGGCCTGGTTGACTCACACCTCAGAAAACCATCGTGATGAAGAAGACAACTCCCCCCCTGACATCACTGACAACATGCTCAAACTTCTCGGGAAACGTAGAAGATCAAAACGGCAGTCTGGTTGATTGTGATTGCTGATGTAGAAGATTTATCTGCTTCTGTCTGGTGGTTCAGGATGACTGATGAGTACCAATCTAGAAGATCAAATGCAGGATGCTCTAAGCCTTTCTCCTTGGGATCATCAGTAATATCAAAGCCCGGTAAAGTCATGGATTCCAAGAGGTCTGGGAGATCATCACTAGCATATGACTAACTATTGGGTGCAGTTTTGGGTGAAAGAATAACTTAGACATGGGGCGCATACATAAACCATGTAGGTATATAGTGTTGGTAGAGTGGGATAGTATATGCAAACACGAATCTTTTCGTGGCATTTGCGGAGGTGTTGTAGTACTCGTGGACAGTCGAAGCCGTCTTGATTGTATCTTGGCAGCCGGTGACGCACTGTTAAGTTGTGCAAAGGGGTGCCACAGACGGATCTTGACAGCCGGTTGCTGATTCATTGGCCTCGAGTAATGCAAAAGGTTTTGTTCTTGTAAACTCGTTACATGAATAATTGTAATTTGCACTAATTTTATGAAACGTATTCTCTATTCCAGTCCAATCATGTATATGAAAAACGAGTGGGGCCGTAGATTGATTTTTCAAATGTCGATTACGTTATGCAATGCAAGCGTGTGTTTTAGTTTTTTCAAATGGATATTTCCTCCTTTACTTTGTCATGCAATATGTTATGTTGCTCCAATGAATATGTATAACACTGAATTTTAGTTAATTCAGTTTCTACTCGGCTCATAACATGAAGAAAATCAAACGGAATTACACGACAATTCGGCTACGAATCTAGAAAACATATATATTCTTTCTTCTTTTTTAACGAATAAAACATATATATTCAAGTTCGTAAATTTGGACTTGGCTACGTTACATGCATTTACTTTGACAAATCGAGCTACAATCTTGGCAACAAACAGGGTTAAAACAAAGTCTTCAGCCTCCAAGTTCAAGGGTTAAAACATCGTCCAAGAACACATTAATAAGAAACGTGCAGTCAGTCTGAACTTGAAAATGGTTAATAAACCAATCCGCCTAGCATGAAGAAAACCAAATTCGAGGAATCTCTAAGCTTGTTACTTGTTTTTTTTTTTTTTTTGTCAAAAGATAAACTTTATTAAATTCTAATCGCAATGTTTACATCTTCAACAATAATAAAGAAAATCAGGACCTATAGCGTTCCATAAATAAGAGCCACCATGCAAAGCAACAAATGAAGCAACCGAGTGAGCAGCAAGATTACCACTCCGTGGAACAAACAAGAACTTCACCTCGTCAATTTGTGAAGCAATAAGATTAATATAAAAAAGAATACCTTCCAAGTTCACATCAACATTACCCTCTTTTTTTCTTTTTCTTTTTTTTTTTTTAGGACATCAATATTTTACATTAAGGGGAGGGGAAGTTGGGCTAAGCCACACAATGAGCAACCTGATTTGATATCGAATTCACAGTCTATAAGATTTTTAACCTAAGACCTCTTACTTTCAAATGAAAATAAATATCACCAGTTCGTAGTACTGAGTGGCTTACCCTCCTTTTTAATCATTCTAATTAGAGTTTGGGCATTCGACTCAATCTCCACCCTTACGCGGCCACCATCTCTAAAAAGAGCCTGTTACTTGGTTTGTTTTTTTTTTGGTCAATACTGTTACTTGTTATTTAATATACAATCAGAAGGAGAAAAGGAATGAGGATCCTCGTTGGATTCTCAAACAACATCAGTTCATCGTATATTATGCAGGAAAAAATTATTGTAAATTTTTTAATTAAAATTAAATATAAATAATATCTAATAAAAATTGATCGTACGATGTATAATAAATAAACGTGACTAAAGAATCGTTTCTCGGAGAAAATATCATATCTGACCATTAAATGACAAGTACAATAAGTCGAAGCCCAAGCTGAAGTGCGTCTTTGGGCCAACAATTGATTGGTTATTATTTGGTCACGTTTCCGCTTTCAAAACCACACCTTTAACCGTTTGGTTTCCCTCCTTTTTTTCCCTCTCTCATTTCGGTGACCTTCACATTCTCCGCCGTTGCCTTCTTAACCTGAGCCGATCCGTATACATCCCGCGCACGTTAGCAAGCAACCTCTTATTCCCTTCCTCTTCACCGTCCACTCATCCATGGCCGCCAACTCCGCCACCGCCACAGTTCAACCGTGTCGGATTCGGATTCTCAAGGAAGGCTCCAAGCTGGCCGATCAAATTTCCGGTCCCGTGGTGTACTGGATGTTCAGAGACCAAAGGGTTAGAGACAATTGGGCGCTGATCCACGCCATTGAGCATGCCCGCAAGGCCAGTGTCCCCGTGGCCGTCGCGTTCAATCTGTTCGATCAGTTTCTTGACGCCAAAGCCCGCCAATTAGGGTTTATGCTGAGGGGCTTGCAGCAATTGCAGTGTGATCTTGAAGAAACTCATCAAATTCCATTTTTCCTCTTCCGGGTACGTTAAAATATCACATTTTCCAAATACCCATTTGATCTTTTCTGCGTTTGTAATCTGTTTTGTGTTTGGTTTCCGAGAAAATTTTGTAAATCAATGTTACCCATAAAATATTGTCCTCTTTATAGCTTTCTAGAATCTCATGACAATCCATAACTTAAGTTTGGAAATTTTCGGTGTCCCTTAAATTTTGGAACTTGTTTGTATGTTATGTTGGAAAATTTGAAGTTATTTATGTTTGAAGCGCATTTTACATACAGGGAAAAGTTGAGGAGACAATTCCTAATTTTGTGGGTGAATGTGGGGCTTCACTTTTAGTAACAGACTTTTCGCCGTTGCGGGAAGTCCAGAAATGTAAACAGGAAATTTGCAAGGCAGTTAGTGATTTTGTGACGATACATGAAGTTGATGCCCACAATGTAGTGCCAATTTGGGCAGCATCAGAGAAGTTGGAGTATAGTGCTAGGACTATAAGGAGTAAGATAAATAGAAAGCTTCCTGAGTACCTTGTTGAATTTCCTAAGCTGCAGCCACCGCTTACAAAATGGGCGGGTGTAAATCGGTTGATTGACTGGGATGGCCTTATTGACGAAGTTTTGAGGTTAGATGTCATTTTAATTTGGTTTGCATTAGTTGAGATTGTTGGGGATTCTGTTGTTGATTTTTTTCCTTTGTTTATGACTAGGAAGGGAGCAGAAGTTCCTGAAATTGATTGGTGTGAATCGGGAGAAAAGGCGGCAATGGAAGTTTTGATGGGCAGCAACAATGGGTTCTTGACAAAAAGGTTGAAGGGTTATTCGTCGGATCGAAATAACCCTTTGAAACCAGGAGGACTTTCTGGTCTTTCTCCTTATTTGCATTTTGGGCAATTATCTGCACAGAGATGTGCCTTAGAGGCACGTAGCAGACGGAAACTCTGCCCCGAGGTTAGTGATTCGAAATTACGGTTATGGTGTAACTATTTTGAATTAAGCTGAAGGACCATATGACTTCTTTTGTTATGCCTTGTACATGGTATATTTGTTTAATCAACTGTGTCTACATGCTATTTAAAGGCAGTCGATGCATTTTTAGAGGAGTTGATTGTGCGCAGAGAACTTGCCGATAACTTCTGCTTCTACCAGCCTCATTATGATTCATTACAAGGGGCATGGGAATGGGCTCGCAAGACATTGGGGGACCATGCTTCTGATAAGAGAGAGCATATTTACACGTCAGTAATTCGGTTTTCCTTTGTTGGTCAGTACTAGTTTGTGAAGTTATGGTTATGAATGTCTAAACAAAGTGTGGAAATTGCAGGAAGGAACAATTGGAGAATGCACAAACAGCTGATCCTGTAAGTCGATTTTCTAGGCTCTTTTATTTTATTTTATTTTTCTCTTAAGTGGGATGTTGGGATTATCTGAACTTTCATATGTTTTCCTTCGTCTTCTCTTCAACCTTTATATAACTAAGATCTATGCTTTATGAAATTATGTATTTGTGTGTGTCAGCTCAGTTGTATAACTTTGGCTCGTCTGCCGTATCAATCTCTACTAACCTCCTAGTTCTTGTGGTCCTGAATTTCAGCTTTGGAATGCCTCCCAATTGGAGATGGTTTCTTATGGGAAGATGCATGGGTTTATGCGGTAAGTCCCCTTTTGGTCGACCATATTCTGTTCATGGTTTAATGGTTTACTGTTCTGCCTGTGGTTCTTAAACCTTTCTGATATTTGGAAACTCCGCGAATTAGCATTGAATTAATATGGTTAAATCTTTTAAACAAATTTGGATTATCTCGTCCCATTTATAAACTGAGGAATCTCGTCCTTTTTAAGTAGTGCTGCTATTTGCCGAGTATGGTGTCACTTTATGCTTGCTTTGTTTGCTTGTATTACAATGGCAACACGATAACTAGGGTTTTACGTGCCAATAGGTTTCTTATTCATTTTATCATTTCAATTACCAATGATGTATTGTTGGTTAGGGTTTCTGTAACAAGAGCAACATTTGTTAGTTTTATATTATGAATTTCCTTTTTAGGTGAAATTTAATTTTGTTATCCACCAAATAAGTTTGTAATCATCTGCAGGATGTATTGGGCAAAAAAGATCCTTGAGTGGACAAGAGGACCTGAAGAAGCCCTTCAAATTTCCATATACCTAAATAACAAGGTATTATACTAGTAAATTTTGATTTTGGTTGCGGTTGCAGTGATGGTTACAAAATTTTCACTTTGGTTCTTTGGCTGACAGTATGAAATAGATGGAAGGGATCCAAATGGATACGTCGGTTGCATGTGGTCAATCTGTGGTGTTCACGACCAGGTTTGTTTCAAAATTTTCTCTTGTTTCTTCGTGTGAAATGAATATTTTGTTGGCACAGATCACCTCCACTTTCTGTAGAACTTTATTTCATCTCGAATTTTCCATCATTCAACACCACAGTGCTAATAGAGTCGTCCTAGAAATCTGGATGAAATACAAATATTGAAATATTAGGTTAGATGTGATCCTACATTCCAAGAGTATATAAACCACATTGACAGTAGAATGGCTTGCATTTGAGGTTCTCTTATCACATCTTTGATATGGCATTTCAGGGTTGGAAGGAACGACCAATTTTTGGGAAAATACGGTACATGAACTATGCAGGCTGCAAAAGGAAATTCGATGTCGATGGGTACATTTCCTATGTCAAGAGGATGCTTGTTGAAACCAAGAAGAGAAAAGCAGACAGCCTACTCAGTAAAAAGGCCAAAGAACATTGCGCTTAGTACTTCGATCTCTTGAAGTGAATGTGTAGAAATAATATTTTCGAAAGACAGATCGTTGAGTTGCAGATCTTTCCGTAGACCCGCAACCTCGTTGGTGCAGGTTTTGTGTCGCTTGGAATGCACGACTGGACTCCTTTTCCTTTCCTCTTTTTGGCAAATGTATTTATTCAATCTATAAAAAAATGTTTTATTTGTATTTTGTAGTGAGTTTTCCTATGAAAAACATGACACAGTTAACATCCCAATGCCTTAACCTTGATATAGGCAAATTCTTAAAACGTTTAATTGGATAGTGCTATTCATACACCCATGTGTACTTATCACATATCTTTCAATTCTTTATCGTCTAATCAAATGAATTGAAGGTCCATGGTCAAAAATCAACAATAATGTGAGAGAAGTAAAAAAAAAAAAAATTGTGTGAATAACACTATCCTTTTAATGAACGAGGATAACTTCATGGCCTGACTCTGTTTAAGTCTAAAATCACTTTCAAATAATCAAAAGCATTTTTAGGAACTGGATCCTCTCTAGATCCATATATACTGAGCCTGCTAAGCAGGCAATCCAAGCTGTTGAAATATGATCAAACTGTTACAATTATTATAACTTTTAGAAGGCCTCCCTGTTTGTAGCCATTGGATCAAATTTCAGCAAGCTCAGTTTTATTGGCTCTAGAGGGGATCCTGTTCCGCGTTTTTTAAGATAGCATTTAGTGCTTTGTGAACTGTGATTTACCTACAATGTACTTTTGTGTACAATCATGTATTTATTTCGTTCTGACAAATTGTACACGAAAAGAAACTCTTTTGAAAGATTTAAGCTAGTTTGACTTCTTTTTTTTATCGAAGAAACTTTCATTAATTAAAGAAACTATTACATGAAGTTGAAAGTTCAAAGGCAGTCCAAATACAAGTATAGTCCAAAAGGAAATACAACATAGGGGTCCAAAAAGAGCAACCCCACAACAACAAAAACTCTAGATCTGGAAGACTGCTGCCTCCACCACAATAGATGCGCCGCCATCGCCGATCCGCCACCACCACCAAGAGGATGAAACCACGAACAAGCTGGATGAACGGAAAATGGGATGAGCGACGCGCAAAAAGCAATCTCATAATCCTACCAAATATTTACGTTGGACTTGTATGCAAGCCCATTAAATCTCTTGACTCACATCACATCAAATGATATATCAGTGAATTTGATGTTTACTTTTCTAATTACTTACGTGTCAATAAATATGAAGAAAAAAAATGTAGAAGTGAACTAACTCTCATTCCTGTGAACGTTGGAAACTCAAGAACCAAAATAATTTCAATTTCCCTTTTTTTGTATGTAAACATGCCCTAAATTATTATTATTTTAAAAAAAACTACTTAACTCATATTCCTTGCAGTTGTTGCCCCTAACCACCCTCAAGCTCATCTGTCACGTCGGACTAGCTGATCGTTCGAATGGGAAATTCTATGAAGAACCGGTCTGGGCGGCGGCCTTTTGGCTCCACCACAACCACCCAAACTCCCTATTGTGCAACCTCGCACCTACGGCCTCATGTTCGGCTGCTTGTATGACCTGGCCCAACTTCTCTACCATGTCCTTGCACGAGGCCAAGAAAGCGTGGCGGGGGCGGCGGTCAACAAGGTTGCAGTGTTTGAGCTGCACGACTGGGTTTCGGATCCTTATGTAGAGCATTTGAAGTCTGGTGTTGAGAAACTCAAGTTGAAGCAATCCGAGGGCGACGGTGATGATAGTGCTACTCGTCATGCTCAAGCATAAGGGACTCTTGCATTTTCCATCTTTCCCCCGACCGCTCATGCCATCCACGCAACTTTGATGTTCAGAATCAATGCGATTTGCGAGCAAGTTTTTCGAGCAAGACGCTGACATGCACTTGTCCACTGCCTCATGGATGAGATTTTGGTACCCTAAAGAGAAGGTAACTTTCATGAAAATGGTTTGGACTAAATTTATTTTAATAAAAAATCATGCTATAACTTTATTTAATTAAAAATACCAAAATTTTAATGACAAACACTTAAGTTTTAATAAAAATGACAAATAAAACTCAAATTTTAATGAAAAATACATAATTTTAATATTAAAAAGAAATTTTAAAAAAAATTTTGACGTGCGGATCCACATATTCTCACACAAACTATTTATGAAATTTTTTATACTGTTTATGAAACTTAACGGTACTATACTATTTATGAAACTTATTACATGGTTTATAAAACTTACTACACTGTCTATGAAAAATTACGACACTGTTTATGAAACTTACTACATTGTTTATGAAACTTAACAGTACTACACTGTTTATGAAATTTAGCGGTGCTACACTGTTTATGAAACTTAACGGTATTATACTGTTTATGAACCTTTGCGGTATTACATTCTTCTCTCTCATCTTCTTGAATTTTCTTGGCACATTCTCACCTTCCAAACACATTTTCGTCTTCTAATTTTCTTCGATACTCATCAAATTTTCTCTATATCTCTTCAATTTCTTAAGTAGTTACACCAATTACTTAATTTTCTTCTATTGTCTACCCATCTACGGCTTCCTCTTCAACTCTAACTACAATCTTAATTTTCTACTTCATGTGTCATTATGTAAGTGGTGGGAAATTTTATTTTTTAACACAAGAATCTCACCACTTGTATTGAGACGTGGTGTATCACTCCGTGTTCCGGGTATATTAAAAAATCTCTCGCCATCTTGACTACATTAATAATGGCTTAATGTTAGCTGACAATAGTGAGAAAATAGAATGGAAATGGGGGGTGGGATGGGGTGTATGCTCGCTAGCTCATGTAATGGCTTAATGTTAGCTGACAATGGGGAGAAAATAGAATGGAAATGGGGGTGGGGTGGGGTGTATGCTCGCTAGCTCATGTGGCGTTTTTTATGTTTTTTCTTTTATTTTGTCCCTTATTATTAAATAAAGTTAGTGGATGGTGCTTTATTAAAATGTAAAGATTTAAAGTCATTTTCATTAGTTTTCCTTACAATATATAAGCTCACATGCCTTATTCTACAAGGCAACTAATTATAAAAAATAAAATAAAAATTACAATTAATTACCATTCCTAATCCTACCAAATATAGGACTCCTAGAATTCCTCACGTCAACACTCCCCTTTAAGTTGGTGCATAGATATCGTGCATGTTCAACTTGATAAGTAAGTCCTGAAAGACTACTAGATACTCCATGAGTAAGAACATCAGTTAGTTACTCCTCTGAATTCACAAACGATATATAAACATAATCTTCTTTTCGAGATTCTCCTTGACAAAGTGTCTATCAACCTCCACATTTTTTTTGTTTTATCATGTTGTACCAGATTATCTGCTATTCCCCTTGCATACTTATTGTCACATTATAATTTCATAGCTTCTTTTAGTTTGAAACCCAAACATCCCAACAGTTTACGTAACCAAAGAAGCTTACATATTCCTTGTGTCATACCTCTATATTTTGCTTCTACAATGGACCTTAACACCATTTTTGTTTCTTGTTATGCCACGTAATCCAACAGATGTAAAATACCTAGGTGAAGGGCATCTGTTATTAATATTTCCAGCACAGTCTGCATCCATAAAACCTTCAACTCTTAGGTGTCCAAGTCTCCCTTATAATATCCTTTTACCTAGTGCAGACTTCAAGTACGCCAAAATAGGCCTTACGGCAGTCATATGATCTTCATTAGGTGAGTGCATAAACTGATTCACAACACTTACAACATATACAATATCAAGACGAATGCGAGCTAGATAGATTAGTCTCCTCACAAGTCTTTGATACCTACCATTATTTACAGGAACCTAATCAGAATAAATACCCAAGTGATGCTTTTCTACAATAGGAGTATCCACAAGTTTACACCCCTAAAATGCCATTTTCTTTCAGCAAACCCAACACATATTTTCGTTGAAACAAGAATATACCTTTAGTAGAGCGGGCAACCTCAACTCCGAGAAAGTACTTCAACTCACACAAGTCTTTCATCTCAAAATCAAATGTAGGATTTTACTATAACCTCTTAATCTCTCTGAATCATCTACAATAATAATCATATCATCCAAATAAATAATTAAAGCCGTTATTTTACCACCTCTACACTTCACGAATAAAGCGTGATCTGAATGACTCTGGCAATACCCATATTTCTTCATTACTTGAGTAAACCTGTCAAACCACGCATGGCGTGATTGCTTAAATCCATAGAAAGACTTGCCCAATTTGCACACCCCAATATTACCACTTATACCATAACCTGATAGGAACACCATACACACTTCCTCTTCCAATCCCATTAAGGAACGCATTTTTCACATCAAAATGTGTAAGAGGCCAATCCATATTCACAGCTAAAGAAATCAAAGTGTGTACTGTAGAAGATGTCTCTTGGTAATCTCTACCATACATTTGAGTATACCCTTTGGCCACCAACCTTGTTTTGTATCTATCAATAAATATGTTATCCTTATATTTAATTGTAGGGTAAATTACACAAAACTACCTCAACTATTAGGCCAACCACAATTTCATACCCCAACTTTAAAACATTTCAATGTCATACCTTATCTTACGAATTTGTTGCAATGTCATACCTCCGTCAGTTTGTCTGTCAATTCCTCCGTTCAATGCTAACGTGGCTTAAGGCGACGCCCACTCCCTGGCCCAACTGGATTAAAAAATTAAAAAAATATTAAAAAAATAAAATAAAATCATTTAAATATTTTTATTATAAAAAAGGTGGGACCCATCCCCTACAAACCCATCACGCTCACCTTTATTCCCAGTTCACCCTAGACATCGACCTCACCCATCTCCAGTCACCCCAACCTCTCATCCGCCACCTCTTCGACTCCTCTTCCCTCTGTTCCTCTCCTCCCCTTCCTTGCCAAACTATCCACAATGAAAAATATAATTTTACATAAACTTCTAGCTCTCTCTCTATCACCTTCCTCATTTCCACCTTTATTACTGTTGCTAGATTATTTACAAGTTAGAGAAACGGAGGTGAGAGTTTGAACCTATCAACTCCCTCCCTTCTTCCTTTTTCTCCCTCTCCAATCTCGCTGTGCTGGACCACTCTTCCAACCTAGTATGTGCCAAAATTCCACCAGATCTCTGCCTCTCACGGGCTCGAACCCGACCCAATCCCCCTTATCTTCCCCAATTTCCTGCTCGAGATCCAAATGGAGCCAAAGTCTGGAAAACTTATGGGTCTCAAGAGAATTTTGGGGTCTTTAATTTGGGGCTTTTCCTGGTACATCATGAGCTTTATGGGTCGGATCTTCCCGTCGAAGAACAACTCATCGACAGAGCTTATCTTCCTATTCAAGAACAACTCAGTGATATTGAATCACAATGATTTTGAGGTTCTAAGTGTACTGGGTGAGTTGGAGAATATTTTAGGTTGTTGATCTGGGACTCGTTGGCGTGGAGAGTGTAAGGAATAGGAGGATAGCAACAAAGGAAGGGGGAGAAGAAGAAGTGGTGGAGGAGGTTTACACAATGAGATCAGCTTTAGAATTTTCAAATAAAAAGTGATTAATTTGGTAAGATTTGTGTAAAATGGTTATGATTGTGGCATATAAGGCTTTGGATGAAATCCAGGTGAGGGAGGAAATGGCGAGGTTGATGTCCTCGAGGTGGGCTGGGGAAGAAGGATGAGGGTGATGGGTTTGTAAGGGTGGGTCCCACTTTTTTAACAAAAATATTTAAATGATTTATTTTTTTAATATTTAATTAATTTTTAATCCAATTGGGCCAAGGAGTGTGCCCTGCCTCTAGCCACATCAGCATTTAACGAAGGAATTAACAGACAAACTAATGGAGGTATGACATTGCAACAAATTCGTAAGGTAAGGTATGACAATGAAATGTTTTAAAGATGGGGTATGAAACAGTGGTTGACCCAATAGTTGAGGTAGTTTTGTGTAATTTATCCTTATTTGTAAATACCCACCGCAGCTAACAGTTTCTTCCCTTAAGGTAATGGTATTATCTCCCAGGTTTTATTTTTTTGTAACGCTGACATTTCTTCATCTATAGCTTGTATCCGCTAAGGGCTTCATAGAGCTTCTTCCACCTAAGTTGGAATATTGATGGCCTATATATGATTTACTAGTGCTTTACTTTCAGGCAGAATGCGCTCACAAGATACATTATTGGCAATTGGATACCTCACATTTCCTTCTGGAGAAAACCTATCAAGTGGAACACCTTGATTCTGTCTCGAAGGTAACTTATATGTACGCACAACAATATTAGGATTAGTTGAGTTATTATTTAAAATACTTACCTCTGGAATATTTAGTGGAGACGGAACATGCACTAAAATATCAGAAAGTGAGGGGCTATTATAGAAGATGAAGCAGGGCTTGCCTCCACTGCAGCCTAGTTGTTCTGTTAAAAAAGCTAGGCTATTCAATATAGTCCTGTTGGACTGGGCTAGGTTGTTTGGTACAATCCTGCTGAAATGTGCTAGTACTTTTGGTAGAGTTTTGCCGTGATGGGTTGGTACTCTCGGTACAGTTATGTCAAGCTAGAATGGTATTTTCAGTAGTCTTGCCAAACTAGGTCGTGCTGTTTGTTGAGTTGTTGGACTATTAAATCCTCCCTTTCCCCCCTTAAAGTACAATCTAACCAACGTAGATCATTCAAATCATCACTCTCCCTCTGGTGATCAAAGTTAGATTGAGAAGAAGCATAAAACCATTCAGACTCAAAAAACGTAACATCTATTGTAACATACAAACAGTATTTGTAGAAACCACTGAAAGTGTTAAGTAAGCTCCTAAAGTGGTGTTCGAAAATTCAAGACCTGAGCAGGCATACTACTCATAACATAAACTGCTTATATACAACTACTTCAGGCCAAAAGTGTTTGGCAGCAGATGCACCAATAAGAAAAGCACGGGCTGGTCTCTAGGATATGACAATTATTCCTTTTCACTATCCCATTTTGTTGTGGGGTATGAAGACAAATAGTTTCATGAACAATCTCATAATCTTGTATGAACTGGGATAACTCAGAACTCATGTACTATTTACCTTTGTCGGAACACAAAACTTTAATATCAAAAGAATACTGAGTTTTAGCCATCTAATGAGAGATGCAAAACACATCATAAACATCAGTTTTATTTTTCAAAACATACAACCATGCTGCACAGTTGCAGTCATCCACAAAAGTAACAGACCACTTAACTCCATAAGTAGTATTAATAGGGAAAGCCCTCACACATCAATGTATAATAGCGCAAACAAAAATACCCTTTTATTCATACTTGAAGAAAATAAGCACAATGACTCTAAATTAAAATACATACTTCACAATTTTAATTCGGAGTCTTTCATACCACTAAATAAATTAGGCAACATATGCTTCAAATAGCCAAAAGATACATGCCGCAAACAATGATGCATTAACCATAAATTATGTAGATTACTATCACACAACGCACGAATCAAATTAGCTCTTTCAGGAACCACGTCATCCACATAATATAGCCCCTCTCATAGTGGCACACGTAATGATCTCCTTGTCTGAATAGCATGAAGCAAGTAAAATAAAAGATAAATCGATACAACACAATTCAATTGTTCAGTGGCTTTTGTTAAATTGTTAGACAATAAGTAATGGGACAATGATGGAACTAATAAACAATGGCGTAAGAAAAGAGATGGTGTAAGACATATTATTCCCGCTCCAACAACAGGAGCAGTATTACCATTGGTAGTTGCCACACACTTTTTATGAGGACGTGTCATAGATTGAACAAGTTTTTATCATAGGTCATATATTACGTTGCACCAGAATCCAAAATCCAACCTATATTCGCTATTGTAACAACACACAAAATAGTAGGGTACGGTAACGGGAAAGGTTACAGTGTTGGGCAAGAGATACAAACGCATCACAAAGGATTTTTAGGGAACTACGCTCTTAATGCCAAATAGAAATGTATACGGCTGAATGTTTGAATCAATACTATTAAATCCTCTATGATTCATAATGTATAGCACACATGCCTTATTCCGTAAGTAAACTAATTACAAAAGATTACAATAGAGACTCACGTCAACAGGTTATAGCCGTTAGCAAGCACCTGATTGTCGCAGATGCTTTGCTTCTCCCACGAGATCATAGGTTATGTGCACCATTAGAACTTTGGTCGAGCGGCTGAACTTCAATGGAAGACAATGACGGAGAAACCTACTTAAAGCAAGGCAAGTTGAGAAACTGCTTGCCTGTGTGCGATGTCAGCCCACGGTACCTGAGTAGGGCGTCTATCAAGATGTAGGTTGCTCTGGGACTTCTAGTGTCTGAATTGAGTGAGGAGTTGTGGAAAGAAAAGGTGGTCAAGTTCAACAGAAAGCCTAAGTTACAGTTGATACGAGTAATTGACTTTGAGGGGTGTTTGATTTGGTGCTCTCGAGGCGATGAACGCGAACTTGAAGCCAGAGCAGACGATAGACAAGGTACTTATGTTGATCGTGTGGCCCAAGGCAGTTGGGAGGCTGATTATGAGGCAATACATAGCAAGTATAAGGAAGAAGGGTACGAAGATGCAGTGCCACATAGGGTTTATATCACAAATAGTCCCTGAAATTGACCCACACCATCACGGTGGTCCCTAAAATTGAAAATCAATCAATGTAGTCCCTAAACATAGGTGTCACAAATCAATGTGATCCTTCCGTCACAGTCATGTCAAAAATTCTGTTATGTGTTAGTGTGGCACATAAATGGGTCGCACATAAGTGGATCCCACAAGTTATTTTTGTATCAGAAATAGTCCTAAAATTGACCCACGCTATCAAGATAGTCCCTAAAATTAAAATCGATCAATGTAGTCCTAAAATAGATGTTTCAAATCAATGAGCTCTTTCCATCGTAATTCTGTAAAAAAATTTGTTGTGCAGTTGTGGCACATAAATGGACCCACAAGTTTAACTATAAAAAAAAAGAATTAGAAATAGCTATAATAATTTAATAATTAATTAAAAAAGTTGTCAACCGAGAAACTCGGTCCCGCAAACACCACTGATCCCAACCCATACTCCTCTACCTCCCTCTATGGTAGCTTTGTCGTCTTTGTCTCTGAAAAAATAATATTCTAAATAAAATTCTTAATACACCCATCTTTACAACCTTTGCACTCTTCATCAAATTGGACCAGGATCAAGACCATCTTTGGTGATGGCTTGGATTGGTGACGACTTTTGTGACTCCACCGTGAACATTTGGGTGAGACAGCCTCACAACCTTATCTTGAAGAGATTGTTTGGCGCTCCCTTGGTGATCTTGGTGACATAGAGAACGGCAAGCTCTGCCTTAAGATAATCTCACTGTGTAAAAAGGTGTTTTGACAACTTTTTTAATTAACTATTAAACCCACATTAGCACATAATAGGATTTTTTACAGAATTGTGACAGATTAACCACATTGATTGTGGCACCTATTTTCAGATACTATGTTAAACATGTGGGTTAACTTCAGGGACCATTTGTAATAAAAACTCTTACATCTTGTGGGCCCCATTTATGTGTCACATCAGCACATTGATTTGTGACACATATTTCCAGGGACTATATTGATCGATATTCAATTTCAGGAACTATCTTTGATGGTTTGGGTCAATTTCAGGAACCATTTGTAATATAAACTTTGTTGCATATGGTGTGTTTTGAACTGTCAGATTACAATCCGGCGAAGCCGGTGATGCCTCTAACACGGCCATGGGTGTCGATATTGAGTGGCTTCTCCGGCAGTTTGGCTAAGTTGTTGGACAAGGAAGGAGAAATCGGCCCAAACCATGTCCTGGAACCAGCCAGTAGCCATCTCTGGCAAAGAGTATCAAACGCTGGCCGTGGTAGATTGATTGATGTACGAGCGCACTAATGTTACATTATTTGATGTTTTTCACTTGTTTTGTTTTGTTTATGTTGTGTTTTAATGAATTAGACAGTTTACTATTGTCCGGATTCAATTCATCTGTCCTAGAAGTAGTGCTTGTAACTTGGATTCAACTCAGCATGTAAATTATCATACATATTCACAGAACCAACATGGAGCCCGCGGCAGAAACCCGAAATAGCTCCTTCTAGAATATCTAGAGTGCCCCTACCGGTATCAAATGGTAGCGTTTTTCACATTGAATGTTGAGCAAGGGTCAAATGAAAAGAATATGGATACAACCAGCAGGCATCTATGAATACAGCTTGAACAGGTAACGGTCTGAATGTCATTCCCAGCCTTTCCTGCGGATTCTACATTCATATCCGGAGATCATCCAACGAGAGCTCATGTGCCGTCATCCTCTTTAGTTTCTGCAACAATTTCGAAAAGAAAAAAAAAAGACAGTTTGTTAGGGGAGAAGGGAGAGTTCGTCTCAGATTCAAGCATGTTACAGATTAAAACTAAAATGGATTACCGCAATAAAAGGAGCAGGATCCTCGAGACATGAGGAGCCTAGAACAACTTCCCTCTTCAGTTTAGCTGTGAGCTTGTGGCAAACCCTAAGCTGAAATGAAACAACTTATAGGCTCACTAAGCTAGAAAAGGCGAGAATCGCAACTTCATTTAGGGACAAGTGGAACATGTTCATACCTCCGACCTAGTAGCCCCACCTACTATAACTACAAATATGCGCTGGCCCATCTTTTTGAAATCACTCGATGCATGCCGTAATACTGGATCACTATGGGTGCAGAAGGAGAGAATAGTTAAAATAAACCATTCAAGCGGCACTCAGAGTTGCCACTTATGGAAGATTTCCATAATGCAACAGTCCAAAAGGTAGCTCTAATTATAAGGGACACTTTATTTATGAGGAACTCTTGACCATGAAGTAGAGTGACAAGATACCTTGAATACCCATCATCAGAATTTCTAGGCCGGGCCCATGTTGGTGTCCGTCTTGATCTCATTGAATGAGCAGCTGGAGGATGATTTATTGCCGTGACATGTGACCTTCCGTGAAAAGTTGGACTTGGGTCGTTCAAACATGGATAATCTTCCTTTGACAGTTCACCTTTACTAAGGTTTTCTACAAGTTCCTGAACAAAGAGATGATTGGTAATTGATTACTCGTACAATCATTGAAACTAAGTTTCATGATATGTTATGAAGATTATAAGACGGAGCCCTTAATTGCTCCTTTCTATAGCAGTCGCTAGGTAGCATGCTGTGCATATTCAATGGGATGAGTATTTACATACAACATATCTCCATGCAAGTTTCACCAGAAAATGTCACGTGAATGCCCCACTAAAATACCAAGAGAACATTACAAAGAAAAGAGACGGAATGCAGCAGCCCAGATTACAGACACTTCAATTTGCTAAAAGCTACACCCTCAAGAAGATAACAGCTTCTACTTAGAATAATTCAATAATTTCGAACCACATCATAATTCAATAATTAGATGCCTTCTCATTACGGTTAGCAATTAAATATATACCATTACTACCAGTACTAATATTTTTTGTGATAGAAATAAAAAAGCTTCAAGAACATGGCCATCAATTTAACTGAGAGGCAACTCAGTTACATTTTATTTTGGCTGTCCCAAAAACAGGAATCGAGATATTTGACAGGCAAATTGGAAGGGTTACCATATACCAACATAGCTCTATATAGCTATTCTAATCACGACATTTATCAATACCCAGACCATTCACCCATATAGACCAAGTAGGCTACAAAATAACCAAAAAGGGAGGGGTACCTCTATTATTGGATAAAAGCGTGCAAGCTGCCATGTTTCTCCTTCACTTGGACGTTCTTTCCTAGCTCCACGTTTCTTCTGAAAATTGAATAGCCCCTTGTTAGATATTGATTGAACGATTGAAAGAACTCTCAATGATCCTATAAACATTCACCTTATGAATGTCAAACTTCAGAGAAAAAGCCCCTGTGCTTTTTTGGGTATCTGGTGCTCCCCCAAGCAGTCTCATATTGTTCACAGCTTTCATGTCATTGGGGGATAATTTTGCTAACTGAAAACAAAAAAAGCATCACAGTAAACACTTGAATGAGATTAGACACGCTGATTGACCTCAGGTGGTACCAACCTTCATCAAATTGAGACCCTTCTCGCCTTCAAATTTCTCAGGATAAATGGCTGCAAGAATCATCAACAATCGCAACTTATTTTCACCAGTTGTATCCTGCATAAAAATGGTATGTATAGTTTACAGAAAATAATGACAATTTTTCTTGCACACTCATATATACTTACATAGTTTCTTACCTCTTTTGTCATCAAAAAATTGATCACATCTTTCATGCCCGCATCTCCAAAAACAAGATCCTGCTCCAGCTGCCCAACTTCTCGAAGCCCAAGCTCCCGGATAATTCTGTTAACTTTTCCTGCAATCTGGAGAAATAAAATAATATTTGCCTACACTCATGATTTCCATGTCCAAAGCCGACAGCTCAAATTTTCTTTCAGTTATTCAATATGCTATCACTTCTGGTGTGAATCTTACTCCATCCATTAAATTTTGAAATGTTTTTGCTGTGAAACAAGAAATTGAGTTACTTTATTGCTTCTCTTGGTTTGCTTAAAAATGAAGCCTCATCCAAAGACAAATCTTTTACAATGGAACAGTGGAAACATTAAGGTGGAAAAAGAGCAAAAAGAGGAAAATAAATATGAGATTTGGACGACATTTATTCAAGAGGCAAAAGGGTGGCCACATGAATATGTCTCCATGTATAAAAGTCGTTGATTTAACAGGTTTTTTCTGTTTAAGAATTTTCGTAAATAATTGAATTACAAATGAACTACAGCAATGGTCACACTGTTTATGAGTTGTCTTCATAAATTCCTTTAACCAAAATTTTGAATTTTGACTTGTTGGAAATTTGCGCATCAAACAGATACTTCAAATGAACTAACCTCTACGTGAAGGGAGAGCTTGTCGATTTGTTCACTATATTGTGGCAATGCTTGAACCATCTTTTGCAAATCCCTCGTAGATAGTTCACGAGCATCTCTATATAACACATGAACATTTAGGTGAGAAATACAACACAACACGAACTGGCATACCAAATAAACTTGCATTGGCTTCGAAAATTTAAACAAAAAGAATGATGTTGATTAAGTTAATATCTATAGAAAAAAAAACAGGGGCACGAAAATAATAAATGTTTCCTCAAAGAGCAAGTCTCATATCCTTTTTCTTGGACACAGAAAGTAACATTATGAATAATTTTAGAGGATGCAAGTAATCCAAGATTTTTTAGCAAGGCCCAAATAACATTTTTATTACCCTTCATACAATAACCCCACCGCATGCAGCTCATTCAATCTTACAATAGTAACTTTATATGACGCATATATTGTTAGGAATTGGCTCGTCAAGGTTAAAGTCCTATTTTGTTATTGTATTTGGAAAGCTGAGGTGCACAGATTCTTATTCTATAAGGACTAGGAAAGAATTAAGTTAGAATTTAGATTAGGAATTCTAGATGCCTAATTGGAATAGGAAATAAAGTGTACTTTCCTATCCCATATAGAATATGAAAGCTAATCAGAAGATAGGCATGTAAACCACATACTATACTTATAAATAGGGTGCAGCAAGGATGAAAAGCAATGGATAAAACAGACAGCCGAGAGAAAAGAGGGGTTAGTCCTAGGGTTGCAAAAGTACTGTATACTCCATTATTAATCAAAGAAGCCGTGGTTTCTCTACCTAGAAATCACAACTGGACGTAGGCAAAAGTTCTGCCGAACCAGTATAAATCTTTTGTGTTTCAAGTTATTCTCTATTTGCTAAGTTTAGTCTATTGCCGGATACATCAAAGAACAAGATCCAGAGGGAAGTTCAGAATTATAACATATATGGGCTTCACTACATATAGTTTACACATATTATGAGCTTTCTACTTAAAAAATCAAAATGCTTAGCACCAGAGTTTAGCTGTATTAACCACGAGTCTGTTACAAAAAAAGTCAGGTTGGCAGACCCTACGAGGAGAAATTCCTTGCATCAATGAAATACATATGACATGAGGCACACATATCTTCATCACGTAACAATGATTTGCACAAATCAAGGATGTACGGACATCAAATTTCTAGAGCTGGTCCTTGTTTCATGAGAACTTAGTACTTGACCATTCCAGAAGAAAAAAACAAACTATTTTTAACCAGAAGCACTCCTACCCAGTTAAGAAATCCATTATGAACAAAAGAACAGGCAAATTTTGCGAGCCACTACACGGTTAGGCTCTGTTTGTTTGACCAGAATGATAGAATATTGAATCGGAAGAGAAGAGTTATAGCCCTACTCTCGTATTTCTATCAGCCCATTGAACAGGGTGCATAAATTCCTTATGTTTCCTTTCAAACTAGTCAAAGTTTGTGTATTAATGGAAAAGCAAAACAAATTCCATTCATGATCTAAATTCTGGCAAAACAACAGCATTAAACAGCTATTCATTACTCAAAAGAAAGTTAGAAAACAAGTACATAATTAGAATTTATTAAAAATACAAAAAGAATAGTTAACAAATAAATACACGCGAACCTTGAACCATGGATCTGTGCAGCCTTATTCCTTGATACGAAGTTGGTCATTTTATCATGCAGTCGTTCGCTAGCCTGACAAAGGTCATTGTGATGGAAAAAAAATTAATTAATTTATGCCTGTGTAACCCTGAAAAATACAAATAGACACAGGACATACATCTGCTATATGTGTGTGGCGAAGCTCAAGCCAGACAGGATCATGATCTTCTAAAAGAACCACTTTTTCCTCAGGAGGACCACCAGTTTTGCTTGGAACCTATAAGTATTGCCTTTATAAAGCATCCAAAAGAGACAAAAATACAGAATTTGAAAGCACATCTATGTAAATGGACATTTCAACTTACCTCGTGCACATACTTATTTCCATCCACATTTAGCAAGTCATGACACATGGCGTCATATGTCCATTCGTGTATGATAGGTGCAATCTGAAAATTCAGATGAGAATATTCATTATAATAATAAAGCCAATACCACTACGCATAACCAACAAATGCACCTAAAAACCTGATCTACAGATCTGTCAAGGATAAGCAACTCGCATGTTTCTGTCTCAGGGAAGTTCTTAATTGTAGTTTTATATTTCATGAGACAATCCCAGATCCCAGCAGCAAGCTTTGTAGGAATTAAATCACGAAAAGTGGTCATTGTGGTGGCATCAAGTGACTTTGCAGCTCGATAACGCACAAAAGGAAATTCCTAGAAAATAAAAAACAAATAGATGTTTCAGAAAACCTGTACTAAAACTTCAATCAAAATTTAACATCATTATAACATGTACCCTTAACGAAGCAAAAACTGTGGCAACACGAGCAGCCATCACATTCAAACATGCAACACCTTTGCGTGAATCCTCATCATCCCCATAAAGTTCTTCTAAAGCCCTCTCATTGTTGGTGACAAAAGCCTGTGCTAAGAAATTACAAAAGAGAAAAGCCATGAACATTTTTTTCCCCAACAAATTGCTGTAAATTTTTACGAAGGTTGAAGCTTAATATCACATGAACCCCGAATTTAAATATAAAATAAAATAAAAATTCTTTTGAAAAGGATATAATATAAAATGATGACTACAAATAAACCAAAACTTTGACTGCAATAGCACCACATACCTGACTGTCTATTGCACAATATTCCAAATTCATCTGCAAATTTGCCAAATCAGCATCTACTTACTTTTAACCAACAACAAAGAAGACAACTGACTGATACATAAAGTTCTGCAAACTAATCAATCTAGGAGGATATGTTTGAAAAAGAGCTATAACCTCGATCAATTTAGCCATCCGAGTTAACACAGTTCCATCCTTCTTGATGTGAGTAATTAATTCTCTTGAAATAGGTGAACTGAAGAAAACAAATGCCCTGTAAAGACAGAAAAAGAACCATTGGAACCTCCAAACCTAAATATGATAAAAATCACACAATCAACTAGAACAAGGCAACGCTTAGTACTTTGGTCTAGTGGTATTCGTTTTCACTTGTAAGTGAGAGGTCTTAGGTTCGATTCTCGCCAAAGGTAAATTTGAATCAAATTATTGCTAGCCCATTGTGAGGCTAAGCCCCACCCCTCCGCCTTAGTGTAGATAATATCGTTTGTTCAAAAACAAAAAATAAAAAAAGAACTAGAACAAGGCAAGTAATATTTCAGCACATACTTCCTGTACAATGGTGACCTTCCCGACATGTCTGACAAGAACATGATAACACTGCAAATTAACGCCAGAGAGAGAAAGTTAGAGAGGCTGACGTTTAAAAACCAACCGGGAATAGGTAATTATTCAAACAATCACTTCGCCATTATATTAAGCAGAAAAAAAAAATTTATTTCACATTTTACTCGTGAGAAATGCTTGATTTCAGTGAGATGAGAAAGAAACAAGGAAAATTTTAGGTAAATATTCCCCCCACAAACGGGGAAACAGATGGAGTAAGAACAGAGGATAGCTGGATAACCCTAAAGTTAATAATATAGTTAACAATTCAATCAAACTTTAAGTCTCAAACTTGTGACTTGTCAAGTTTTGTTCGGGTCAATATTCCCAAACCCTTAAGTTGTAAAATGTGTTACAATAATTGTTCTACATTCTAACATCCCTTAATGTGTGGGCCTCTCTCCAGCCTTCAAGAGCCCAAAACATATATAAATTGGTAGAGTTGTAGGATCTCACTCTAATGTCATGGTACATTTGTTAGTTACCAATGTTCCCAAAAGCTAAGTGTTTGGATGTTCTCTAGAAATAGTTTCATATTCTAACAAGATTCATTAAGAAACCATACTGCTAATATGCTACAAAAATAAAAACATTCAACCAACAGTTCTCTCTCCCTCTCTCTCCAACAAAAATTTAAATAGTATTACTTCTCTTTGGTAGGCTGCATGAAGTATATAGCATCCCTGGAGGGCATTGGCTGCCTTCGCTTAACTATGTCTTCAACCACTGCAAGAAAATATGAATTGTAGTAACAAATGAAAAACAAAGCCCATCTACCAATACAACATGTTAAATGACTGGCTTCAGAAAATAAGCGGGAGACAAAAAACAGGGCAACCAGTTATCAGCTTAAAATGGCAACAACATATTATTCACAATTCTATAAACACATGATATGTAAAGTTTAAATACATGTTCATTGACCACACACCACACACCAAGAACAAAATTGCATCAATTCCATGTCCTCGACACTACACAACAGATATAATAGTAACTTGTCAAATAAAAAATAATCAAATACCATGCAGTGACCAGTCAGCAGCTTCTAATAAGGGCTTCTACAGTAGCACTGACAATTTTATAGTGTGGAATATTGTACCAGACATTTAGTAAATGCTACCAGATTGGGAGGTGCAATGCCTTTTGATATACAGCCAAAGAAATGCAGCACCTTGTTATATGGTTAGGTAAATGTGACTGACAAATAACTACTAACTATTATCGAATACCATGACGAAGCAGCATCCTCTTATGCAGCTGGCAACAAAATAGATTGACCAGAAAGCAGATACCAAGACAACGCCCAAGAATAAAAAGTACAATTTCTCAAGGAGAGTCCTTTTGATACTTACCTGAAACACCTTCATCTGTCGTGTCAGACATTTTGCACGCGTGAGATATTATGTTAAGAGTAAGTTTGTCCACGATAAGTACCTACAGGGATAGCAATCAAATAAAAATTGCAAGTAAACAAAGAAGAATATCATCACATTGAAAATTATCATGAGTTTATTAGAGAGACAATGGGTTCACCAAATAAAAAGAGAGATAATATTCCTTTACCCTAGAGATACACCTGTTATATTTCCCAACTATTAGAAAGTACAGTCAGTGCTTGATCAAATCATTCACTTACAAGCTCTATTCCACAGTACATAATGATAAAAAATAGTGTATTTTACCAATTATAGATGAGAAAAATCCCAACAAGTACTAGACACTTAAGAAGCACATTCATTATTATGTCTATGACTACGAGTGTTACAAAACGAATACTTTCATAATAGATGTAGCCAATTCCTAGATCCTATAATCCCTGGAACATATGTAAGCACTTCTTATTATCCGAACATAAACTTACTCACAAAAAATTATGTATATCAAATTTGTAACCACAAGTGAAATCATAATACGATTTACCTTCCAGGTTGCTGTTGAGTCCCCCGTTTTGCAAGACCGAAGCATTTCAATTAACAATCCTAAACACAAAATTTCGGAAATTCAGTCACAAAATGGCAATGCAACAACAAATCACCATCAATTATAAACAACAGTAACAAAGTGATCTTGGTCCATATCTAGAACAAGCTGGTCGACCCCGCGCAAAAAATAAACATTTTGAACAGCTATATCTCCACCAATACAAAAACAAGACTAGCTGCTGCACATTGCACCGCAGAGGATCAGTGCTCCTCCCACATTGCACACACAATATTGGTTTTTCCCGGCCTACCAAAATCCCAATAAGCTAGCTACCTCATTCTCACCATACAGTTCATCCATCTGAGACTTTGCGATTACTAATTGTAGTCAGAGATGTTGAGAATCAACCCTACATTGACGGGAGAAGGGGCTTTGTATGGGCTAATAAGTAAGTTGGGTTACACCCATACTGCCAATTGGGTTTTATGGTGGAAGCTCAACTTTCATCATGGCATCAGACCACATTGTCCCACATGTAAAGCTCAACGGCCACACGCTCTCCACGTCATCCCTTTTGTGTTGTCCATTTGTTAGGCTTGAAAATTCACCTGACGTGTTGAGAATAAATCCTACAAGGTGGGACCTTGCATGGGCTTATAGGTAAGTTGGTTTACTCCCCATATTGGCAATTGGTTTTATGGTGAAACCTCGACTTTCTTCAACAGATTATTACCAACTCCAAAAAATCATTGAAGTTGTAGCTTCTACCGCCAATTACTTAATCACTAAAATTGTTCAGTAACCAATAAGTTTCTAAACCAATTACACTACGAATTCATCATATTAGAGCTTGATTAAGATGCTAATATTAATTAAACCAATAATCAGAGAAATTGAAGTGGAATTGAAACGAAAGCGATTGAGGAGAGAGGAAGGAAACTCACGGTCGCGGGTGATTTGCTTGAAATTCTTGTAGTCGCCGCCGTAGGACGACGAGGAGTCGGTGTCAGAGAACGACATGGTCCGCGCTTTTTCTCCTTCCCTTCCTTTCCAGGCCGATCGATTCGCGGGCAGAAAGAGTCGGAGACGGGAAGGAGAGAGAGATATCGCGAAGTGGCGGAGGTGGGAGGAGAGAGAAAGGGGAAATGTTTTTCTTTGGTTTCTTCAAGTGGAAGTTAGACGGGGAAAGGGAATGGGATTTTGATTCCGGGGGATTTGGGGGCCGCGATGACGTGTTGGCTGAATGGAGGGGGGAGAGAGAGAGAGAGAGAGAGAGAGAGAGAGAGAGAGAGAGAATGAGAAACGAAAAGACTTGATCTCTTCTTCACTGCTTGTTTTCTTTCTAGACTGATTTGTTTTTTCAGAGGAAAACGGAAAATTCTATGTTTCTGTTTTACCCGGAACTCCTTGTATTTTTTTTTTTAACAAAAGATATTTATTTATAACAAATGATACAGAATTGACTAAGCCTTACAATCAATTAGCAATATGTGGTTCAAAAGGCAAAAATCGAACCTAAGACATTTAGGTATAAATGAAGAAAAATACAACTAAACCGTACTATGTGGAAGTAATCTCGGTGCAACTTTTAAAATAATTAGTTCAGTTTTCTTTGAGCTGTTTTTTGGATATTTCAATTTTGCTCAACTGGTATTTTTTAATATAATTGAATGAATGTACGTATGAAGTTGGTATTCTGAATGAATGAATATAGGGTTGGGCATTTAAAAAAAAATTAAAAAACCGACTAAACCGTCCGAACCGCATGGTTTGGTTTACTTTTTTGTTTTTTTAATTTTAGGTGGTTAAACCGAACCTAACCAATCTGAATAGATTTGGCAATTGGTTTCCAAAATTCTTAGGGTGCAGTTAACTGAACCGACTCACATATATTTAATTTTATTTTTTAATCATAATTAATATGTACAGTAATATAAATGATTAGTTATTTACGAGTTACCCGGTTTTCACTACACGAAAACAAAATATGATTAGTTTAAGAGTCCATTTGTGCTTTCCTTTTAACAAACACTCGTATTGGTGCTACGTTCTATAGCTTTTGGCATAAAAAATTATTATGTATTTTTGTCTTCACATTAATCGAGAACCGAACCAAACCAACCTGTCATTGTCGGTTAACCGACCTGATTGATTTCAGCCCCAACTTTGGTCAGTTTCGGTTTGTCATTTTGGCCTAGCCGACTAGGTTGATTTGGTTTCGATTTTGGCTCAAAACCAACTCAAACCACCCACGCCCACCCCTAAATGAATGAATGAATTTGGTATTCTGAAGCCTGCAAATATGGACCAGTCTGCAGTTCTTACAAAATGATTTAGTCATTTGTCACCTGTTGCTTTCTTCTTGAACCAGTTCTTTCCAATTGTTGAACAAATGAAAGACTGGGGAGGGGCAATAAATGGAAACTTTTATGTGTCCGGAACACAATTAGGTACAAGAAGTATCATATAATACAAGTGAATAGACACTTTGGGAAAGGGAAAAAAAAAAAAAAACTTGTCCACTTGTATTTTAACACTTGATGTACAGATCGTATTACCGGTACATTGAAAATTTCTTTAATAAATAAAAAGAACTTGAAACGTGAGCCCTTCTTGATTGGTGGAGAAACTTCCATAGAATCCTCCTCTCAATCAAGCAGACGCGCCTGGTGATGACTTTTTAGGAGAGGAAATGGACTTCTCTATATTTGTGGCATTTGCCTTCCCCACTAAGTAACAATGATATTATTAGCGCAAAGCACTAAGCAATGTCTTCAGTTGAGAGATCAGGTGCAAAGGTTCAAATCAAGGTACAGCTATAGCAGTACGCACAGGGCAAAAGTGTCTCGTCACAATACCGATTAACTTGATAATTTGACAGGTTTTAACAAGCCGCCTTTTAAAAAGTATTCTTCTTCATTTATAAATAAAAAGTTTTAGGTTCGAATTTCGTAAATAACGAATTTAATATCAAATTAGGTTGTTCATTGTGCGGCTTAGCCATACTCCCCCCTCTCTTAGTATAAAATATATTTTCGTACTAAAAAAAAGAGTAGGCGGCTGACTGCCACAAAACTAACGACAACCTCAAAAATTAACAAGCTATTTTCTATCATGAGTGTCCATTCCATAAAAAAGAATTACTAACGTCCATTCTTTCACCACTCAATGTATTCAATTAGGATTTTGAAGGACTTGTATAGATTTATGAATCCATAAATTTTTAATGAGTTTAATTGATTTGTAGAGATTTCATGTAAAATTTTAATTCAATTCCCTCGAAACCTTAAAGGTGAGATGAGATTTGTGATTGCTTAAACTACACTATAAAATCTCTCAAATTCCGTCGAATTCCTTATTCTTTTAAAAATATTTAAAATCAATTCTAAAATTAAATATATTTGAAATGTTATAAACTTCTTTAAATGCTCATTGAATACACTCTGGATTTTAAAGAACCACTTAAAATCTTAATTGAATATCCGTACATTTATTAAAAGAATTAAAATCCCTTAAAATTCAAATTAAATACAACCCCCGATTCTCATTTCTCCTGCAAATGTCCCTGTCGGATCCTCTTTGTGAGGATCCCGGGATCCTCCAATTATATCTGTTTATCGTACATCGTGCATCCAATTTTCGTTGGGTACTGTCTATATTCAATTTTATATAAACAAAATTTACAATAATTTCTGATTGCATGGTGTACGATAAACAGATGTGATTTGAGAATATCTGGAATCCTCACAAAGAGGATCCGGCGAGGATCCTCATTCCCTACGGATAATCTCACGTGAGCTCCACCTCCCTCCACCAATTTAAAACATTTCAAATCACCATAAAAGAAACTAGCAAAACAAAAAAAAAAATCACCATAAAAAGAAAGGGTCCAAATTAAGAAAATAAAGATCGAAATTTTCGAACAGGTTAAAACTGAATCGCACCAAAGTCTACTCTCTCTCTCTCCAATTCAAACATTTCAACTTCACTGGAAATGTCCTTGTATGTTATAACGGGACAACATTGTGGCAGTGAACGAAAACAAAAGTGGTTGACCCATAATGAGGACACCAATGATGCTTTATTTCGAGCAGAGATCTTTGCTCCGAGCTGAGATCTTTGCGTACGACCATTTTCAATATGATATTGCTTAAGGCCTTGATGTGAAATAACAACAATTGTCTTCAAATTTTCATTTTTTTGGGCTGCAAAGTAATCCGAATTATTATGCCTCCTGAGCATAATTGCTTCTCGACTTTTAACTCGAATAACTCAACCGAAAAGGATTTTTCCACATCAGCTTTAACAACCCTCACATTCAACGGTCTAGAACACCATTCATCCAATAACCTCGATTTTATGGACCGATGGTGTAATATTGGGTACAAACCGCAACATTCGAACTCTCTTATCAGCAATTGTCGTTTATAAAATTATACACACATAAATGGTTCCTGTAAATATACATGAATTGTTCCTATTTAATGTAGGCACTTCTTGGCATTTACCAATTGGCGTTATATTCACAATTTCACATAAACCCAATCGGCCGAACTGAGAAATGTAACGATGAGGTAAATCCGAAGAATTCCAAAATTGTTATATACATCTACAGCCTGTAAAGAGGAGGTGTTGTATGGCCTCAGATGGACAACGGCACGGTGGGGGCAAAAACACCATATGAAATCATGTGCCTTTCTACTCGATTCTTGCTTGTTGGTGATCAACCTTCCTTTAATAATCAGTAGCTGGTAAAATCTTAGTGGCATCATGTCACAACTTTAGAAACCATTCTTTTTCTCTTTCAATATCACAAACCAAGGATGCCGATGGCAAGGATCGTGATTAGATTGAAGTCGTAACAAGGTAATTGTATCGGAACGAGCGGCTGAGAAAGAGCGGCTGAATTGCCTCTTTTTCACGGAGAGCTCATACTTATTGGGTATTTGGTTTCGCATTGCTTCATGCTCTAAACATAAGCCAGCTACGTTTGAATTAAATATGGAGATGGCAGCATGATCTCTTTTCTTACATCCCCATGTTCCTTCCCATGTGGTGGGGGTGTAATAAAGGAAAGAAATGATTGGAGTTTCTCTCGCTTTTGAGATAATAAGCTTCGTTGTAGATAGGAGAATTCTAACGCAGGTGCATAGAAAAAACACATATACTCTAACCAATGTAGCTTCGAGTTCATTGAGATGGAGATAACTTGCAAGAAAACAAAGATACTATTATTTAAATACCATAATTCATTATATAGTTGCCAACCAAATGAAAATTCTCTCTTCCCCCAACCCCAAGTGCCTCCTCAGTGTCCTCACCCAATAAAATACGAAAAGAAGAAAGAAAAAGGAAACATCAAGCATCTCTCTCAACTCTAAAATCCAAAAACGAAGTTGCAGGCATGCTTCAACACTCTGTGGTTTTGATTATAAAGCGTGAGCGAAATTATGCACCAATGCACAAATCAAACACCATTTCAATCTAGCCGTTTAAATACCGATTATGCGAACACTCAAAAATCTTTGGTTTCACGTATATGTATATATTGAGTAGTGGCTTTCAGCTTTAACCGTAGGGTACTGTGCTTGCGATGCACAGAAAAAGCGAGCTTGTATTATTATTTCACGAGACAATTTGACACAACACACCTCAACTGATTTGCACAAGATCCAAAAATAATCCACAGGATAAAGCATCCAGTCTTTAATATCCTAAGTACCAACAGGACTGTAACGAACGATGAATAAAACAAAATCAACAAACTTAATCATTATTTTATCTTGTGACACTTGTAAGCTTTTGAAACAAGTTTTAAGTAAATACATGCATCCTAGCCAAGTAACCCAATTAACGATCGTTTGGTCTAATCTCATTTTGTACAACTGATTATATATAGCTAATCACGTTTCGTCTAGTAACACTTATAAGCTCGTTGAGAAGGCTCTGATTTCAAATTCAAAAATGTTATTCATACCACTTATTCGTTCCATCATATGTATCATTTTTCTATTAAAGATGAGACCCACCTCTATTAAAAACGAAGAAAAAAAAACTAATTAAAATGATTTGAAAACTTTAAGTTTTAATCAAAATAACAAAAAGATGTAAATTAATAGTAACAGGAGTAGCTTTTTAGACTAAAATTGTCATTTCTTGTTAAAGTGAATAGTTCTGAAATTATTTCGTTAAAACGTCCTTAAAAAATAGTACAAATAATTATACAAGTGATAAGTGTCGCATTACTCATATTTCCAAAATGTAAATCAAACCTAGCAAGTGAACATTTGGTCTAATTAAACCAAAATTGTGAATGATTAAAGAAAACATAACAAAACAAAATGGCCACTTTATACCTTCATTTGACCCCAAAAGTGTCAAATTAACATATCCCATGCAAACACCAAATTACACAACACAACAAGTACACAACCACTAACACAGAATTAGATCATAAAACAGCAGCAGATCAAGTATAACAATAAACTAATTAAATTTGATTAACCTCTAATT
>JAOTRO020000017.1:281894-292303 GCA_028566515.2 Pyracantha coccinea | reverse complement strand
CCAAAGGGCATGACTTTGTAGCAATATGTACCTCGTTCGATCACGAATGCGGTTTTCTCCTTGTCGGGCTCGTACATCGCTATTTGGTTGTAGCCGGAGTATGCGTCCAAAAAGCTAAGCAACTGGTTCCCTGAAGTTGAATCTACTAATAGATCAATCCGGGGGACGGGATAAGGATCTTTTGGGCATGCTTTGTTGAGGTCGGTATAGTCCACGCACACCCTCCATTTTCCTTTTTCTTTCTTCATGACCAATACCACATTGGCAAGCCACGCAGAATGTGCTACCTCTTCTATGAATCCTGCCTCCAACAGCTTGTCAATTTCCGCCTCAATGATCGCTACTCGCTCGGGTGCGAAATGTCTTCTTTTTTGGATTACTGGCTTAGCAGTCGGATCGACGTGCAGCTTGTGGCAGGCCACTTCGGGATCGATGCCGGGCATGTCAGATGGTGTCCATGCGAAAACATCTCGGTTTTTCCTAAGGAAAGCCGTGAGTTCTTCTTTCCCGGTCGGGCTTAAACGTGAGCCAATTTTAGCTGTCTTTTCCGGCTGCTGAGGATCGAGAATGATGTCTTCGGCGTCCTCCTCGGGCTCCAATCCTATCTCGCCTGCTCGGATCTCCTCTTCTCGATCCTTTTACTGTAATTGCTATTTAGTAGCTTCCTCATCCTTTTGGACTTCGGTGGCATCTACAGGGGTAAAGGTCTTCCTCTTTGATTCTTTCAACATTTGCACAGTGCATCGTCGGGATGTGGCCTGGTCAGACTTGATTTCTCCGACTCCTCCTCATGGTATACGGAATCGGATTTTTTGATACTTAATGGAAGTGACGGCATCCAACTTGATCAACCAGGGTCTCCCAAGAATCCCATTATAAGGATATGGGTCGCTTACGATCGTGAACGTTTGTTTAGAGACTACTGGCGCTGTTTTTACGTCAAGTGTGATGTGGCCGATGGCAGTTGAGGTGTGTCCGTTGAATCCAGTGAGGACCTCTGCTCGGCGTATGATCGTGTTTTCCAAGCCCATCTTCTGAATGATCGAGAGTTGCAGCAAGTTTACTGCACTTCCGTTGTCAATCATTATTCTGTCAACTATAGCGTGGGCTAGTTGGACAGATACCACTAGCGCGTCGTCGTGTGGAAAATCAACACCTTCTGCATCCTGATCGGTAAAGCCAATAATGGGGCCATGTAGAGAGTCAACTGCTTGGACTTGTGAGACTAGCAAAGCCTGCTGGATTTTTCTCTTTTTAGAATTACTAGTGGACCCTAAGTGCTCCGACTCGGCAAAGATTCCATTGATCCGAATTGTCTTGGTTGGTGGTTCTTCGCCATCGTCTGCTCTCTTCCTTGGCTGCGCAGCTGGTTTGTCTAGGTACCTATCGATTTTGCCTTCTTTCACAAGCTTTTCTAGGTAGTTCTTCCAAGTGTAACAATCATCGGTTGTGTGACCGGGACCTCGATGAAACGCACAATACTTGGTATGGTCCAATTTGGAAGTATCTCCCTTTGATTGTTTCGGCAGCTTGAACCATGGCTCGTTTTTGATGTCACGAAGGATTTGATGGATAGGAACTGAGAACTTGGAGTAGTTCCTGGTTACTGGGCCTTCTTTGGCCGTAGGTCGATCTCTACGCTTGGCGTCTTGCCTATTTCTGTTGAGTTGCTTCCCATCTTCCTTCCTTTGAGCCATTGTCGATTCCTTCCGAGGCTGCTCGGGCGTCTTTTCTGCTCGTCGGGCCTCGTCCCAAAGTGCATGCTTCTCTGCTAAGGCAAAGGAATCTGCTAGGGTTAGGTCTTCCTTCATGATCATTTCTCCGAACAGTGGGTGATCCGCTGGAAGTCCTTTTTGGAAGGCTGCACTAGCTATCGAATCGTCCCATCCTATGATCTCCCAGTTAAGAAATCCATTATGGACAAAAGAACAGGAGAATTTTGCGAGCCACTACACAATTAGGCTCTATTTGTTTGACCAGAATGACAGAATGATTCAACCAGAAGAGAAGTTACACAGTTAGCCCAACTCCAGTATTTCTATCAGCCCACTGAACAGGGTGCGTAAATTCCTTATGTTTCATTTCAAAATAGTCAAAGATTGTGTATTAATGGAATAACAAAACAAATTTCACTCATGATCTAAATCCGGGAAAACAACAGGGTTTTACAGCTATTCCTTACTCAAAGAAAGTTAGAAACAAGTACACAATTAGAATTCATTTAAAAAAACAAAAGAAAAGTTAAGAAATAAATACACGCGAACCTTGAACCGTGGATCTGTGCAGCCTTATTCCTTGATACGAAGTTGGTCATTTTCTCATGCAGTCGTTCACTAGCCTGACAAAGGTCAAATGATGGAAAAAAAATTAATTAATTTATGCCTGTGTAACCCCGAAAAATACAAATAGGCAGAGGACATACATCTGCTATATGTGCGTGGCGAAGCTCAAGCCAGACAGGATCATGATCCTCCAAAAGAACCTCTTTTTTCTCAGGTGGACCACCAGTTTTGCTTGGAACCTATAAACAATCCCTTTATAAAGCATCCAAAAGAGACAAAAACACAAACTTTGAAAGCACACTATGTAAATGGACATTTCAACTTACCTCATGTATGTACTTATTTCCATCCATATTTAGCAGGTCATGACACATGGCATCATATGTCCATTCGTGTATGAGAGGTGCAATCTGAAAATTCAAGTGAGTATTCATTATAATAATAAAGCGAATACCACTACGCATGATATGTTTTTATAACCAACACATGCACCTAAAAACCTGATCGACAGATCTGTCAAGGATAAGCAACTCGCATGTTTCTGTCTCAGGGAAGTTCTTAATTGTATTTTTATATTTCATGAGACAATCCCAGATCCCAGCCGCGAGCTTTGTAGGAATTAAATCACGAAAAGTGGTCATTGTGGTGGCATCAAGTGACTTTGCAGCTCGATAACGCACACAAGGAAATTCCTATGAAATAAAAAACAAATAGGTGTTTCAGAAAACCTGTACCAAATATTCAATCAAAATTTAACATCATTATAACATGTACCCTTAACGAAGCAAAAACTGTGGCAACACGAGCAGCCATCACATTCAAACATGCAACACCTTTGCGTGAATCCTCCTCATCCCCATAAAGTTCCTCTAAAGCCCTCTCATTGTTGGTAACAAAAGCCTGTGCAAAGAAATTACAAAACAGAAAAGCCATGAACTTTTTTTCCAACGAATTGCTGTGAATGCTTACGAACATTGAATCTTAATATCACTTGAACCCCAAATTTAAATATATATTAAACAAAAATTCTTTTGAAAAGGATATAATATAAAATGATGACCACAAATAAACCAAAACTTTGACTGCAGTAGCATCACATACCTGACTGTCTATTGCAAAATATTCCAAATTCATCTGCAAATTTGCCCAAATCAGCATCTTCTTACTTTTGATCAACAACAAAGAAGACAACTGACTGATACATAAAATTCTGCTAACTTATCAATCTAGGATATGTTTGAAAAAGAACTATAACCTCAATCAATTTAGCTATGCGAGTTAACACAGTTCCATCCTTCTTGATGTGACTAACTAATTCTCTTGAAATAGGTGAACTAAAGAAAACAAATGCCCTATGAAGACAAGAAAAGAAGAACCATTAGAACCTTCAAGCCTCAACATGATAAAAACCACACAAACAACTAGAACAAGGCAACTGATAGTGCTGCACATACTTCCTGTACAATGGTGATCTTCCCGACATGTCTGACAAGAACATGATAACACTGCAAATTAACACCAGAGAGAGAAAGTTAAGAGAGGCTGCCATCTATATGGCTGACGTTAAAAAACCAACAGGGAATAGGTAATTATTCAAACAATCACTTCAGCATTAGATTAAGCAGAAAAAAAAAATTATTATTTCACATTTTACTCGCGAGAAATGCTCAATCAAAGAGGTGAGAAAGAAACAAGAAAAATTTTAGGTAAATATTTCCCTCTACGGATGGGGAAACAGATGGAGTAAGAACGGAGAATAACTGAACAACCCTAAAGTTAAAAATATAGTTAACAATTCAATCGAACTTTAGTTCTCAAACTTTTGATTTGTCAAGTTTTGTTTGGGCCCCACTATTCCCGAAACCTTAAGTTGTACATTGTGTTACAATAATTGTTCTACATTCTAACATCCCTTCACGCCGGGCCTCTCTCCAGCCTTCGAGAGCCCAAACATACATAAATTGGTAGAGTTGTAGGATCTCACTCTAATCATGGTACATTGGTTAGCTACCAATGTTCCCAAAAGTTAAGTTGTTTGGATGATCTCTGTAAATAGTTTTATATTCTAACAAGATTCATCAGGAAACTATACTGCCGAAATCCTACAAAAATAAAAACATTCAACAGATAGGTTCTCTCCCTCTCTCTCCAACAAAAATTAAAAAGTATTACTTCTCTTTGGTAGGCTGCATAAAGTATATAGCATCCATGGATGGCAATGGCTGCCTTCGCCTGAATATGTCTTCAACCACTGCAAGAAAATACGAATTGTAGTAACAAGTGAAAAACAACCCACCAACTTAAGTTTTAATAGAAGCCCATCAACCAATATAGCATGTTAAATGATTGGCCTCAGAAAATAAGTGGGAGACAAACAACGGGGCAACCACTTGTCAGCTTAACATGGCAACAATGTAATATTCACAATTCTATAGCCATACATCACACGCCGAGAACAAATTGCTTCAATTAATGTCCTCGACACTACACAACAGATATAACTTAGTAACTTGTCAAATAAAAAATAATCAAATACCATGCAGTGACCAGTCAGCAGCTTCGGATTAGGGCTTCTACAATAGCACTGACAATTTTATAGTGTGGAATATTGTATCACACATTTAGTAAATGCTATCAGAATGGTAGGTGCAATGGCTTTTGATATATAGCCAAAGAAATGCAGCACCTTGTCATATTGTTAGGTACATGTGACTGACAAATAACTACTACGTATTATCGAATACCATGACGATGCAGCATCCTCTTCATGCAGCCGGTAAAAATAGATTGGCCAGAAAGCAGATACCAAGGCAATGCACTAAAATACAAAAATATAAAGTAAAACTTTTCAGGGAGAGTCCTTTTGATTCTTACATGAAACACCTTCATCTGTAATGTCAGCCATTTTGCATGCGTAAGACATAATCTTAACAGTAAGTTTGTCCATGATAAGTACCTACAGCGATAGCGATCACATAACAATTGCAACTAAACAAAGAAGAATATCATCACATTGAAAGTTATCATCAGTTTATAAGAGAGATAATGGGTTCACCAGATAAAAGAGAGAAAATAGTCCTTTACCCTAGAGATACATCTGTTATATCTCCCAACTATTAGAGAGTAAATTCAGGGCTTGATCAAATAATTCACTTATAAGCTCTATTCCAGAGTACATGATAAAAATAAAGTAGATTTTATCAATTATAGACGAGAATAATCCCAACAAGTAGTATACACAATATAAGCACACAGAACACATGTATTTCCTGTTGAGGTTCAGAAACTTTCCCAGTTCATTATTATGTCTACGAGTGTTACAAAACGAATACTTTCATAAAAGCTGTACTCCCCCATTCATAGATCCTATAATCTCTGGAACATATGTAAGCACTTTTTATTATGCAAACATAAACTTATAGTCACAAAAATTACATAAATGAAATTTGTACCACATTTGACATCATAATACTAATTGCATTTACCTTCCAGGTTGCTTTTGAATCCCCTGTTTTGCAAGACCGAAGCATTTCAATTAACAATCCTAAACACAACATTTCAGAAATCAGTCACAAAATGGCCACGCAACAACAAACCACCATCAATTATAAACAACAGTAACAGAGTGATCTTGGTCCATATCTACAACAAGCTGGTCGACCTCACCCGAAAATAAACATTAACTGCTATACCTCCACGGATACAAAACCAGTCTAGCTGCTGCACATTGCACCGCAGCGGATCAGTGCTCCTCTTACATTGAACACCCAATACAGATTTTTCCCGCCCTACCGAAATCCCAATAAGCTAGCTACCTCATTCTCACCTTACATTTCATCCATCCGAATCTTAGCGATTTACTAATTGCGATTACTAATTGTTATCAAAGATTATTACAAACTCCAAAAAAATCATTGAACTTGTAGTTTCTACAGCTATTTTACTAAATCACACAAATAGTTCAGTAACCAATAAGTTTCTGAACCAATTACAATACAAATTCATCAGCTTAGAGCTTGATTCGGATGCTAGTATTAATTAAATCGATAATCAAAGAAACTGAAGTGGAATTTAAACGAAAGCGAGTAAGGAGGGAGGGAGGGAACTCACGGTCGCGGCTGATTTGCTTGAAATTCTTGTAGTCGCCGCCGTATGACGACGAGGAGTCGGAGTCAGAGAACGACATGGTCCGAGCTTTTTCTCCTCCCCTTCCTTTCCAGGCCGATCGATTCGCGGGAAGAAAGAGTCGGAGACGGGAGGGGAGAGAGAGAGAGAGAGAGATCGCGCAGTGGCGGAGGTCGGAGGAGAGAGGGGAAATGAAATTTCGTTTCCTTTTTTCTTTTGTTTCCTTAAGTGGAAGTTAATAGGGAAAGGGAATGGGCATTTGATTCCGGAGGTTTGGGGGTGGTGGTGACGTGTTGACTTTGAACTGGCAAATACAATTCGCGTTTTGGCTGAATGGAGGAGAGACACACGGACACGGACACGGACAGAACCAGGGGAGGGATTGAGAAAAGAAAAGGCTTGTTGACTTTGATCTCTTCTTTGCTGCTGGTTTTCTCGAGTCTTCGATAGCTCGTTTATGAGTGACGTTAAAATGATTGAAATCATTTTTTGAGAATGTGTTGAAGTGTTTCTTATATAATGCACATTTATGTGCTTCTTGTAGAAAGCACTTTAAGCACTTTTTTAAGATTCATTTGCATTTTAAGTACGGATTGGTTTAAAAAACATTTTCTCCAAAAATGCTTTCATCTATTTTAAAAACACTTCCAAACGGACCCTAAATTAGAGATTATTGCAATATTAATTATAGCACATGTATGGTTGCGTAAATCACTAGTAGATTGTATTTAGGTTACTAGAAGATTTTATCCATTTATGATTGTATTGCTTGCAAGTCAAGAAATTCTATCATGTTTACTATAAACAAAAGCACCTCATAAGAAATAAAAAATAGAATTCCTTGAGCCTTTCTCCATCTCTCTCTGGTGCACTTTCTCTCTCTCTTCAGTAAAATAGGTCACAACACGTTATCAAGCATGCTCTTAACAGTCATTGTACCTCAAACTCATTCACAAGATTTATTTTCCATGGGCCCCATGAGCATGCCGGGAATTTGCTCGAACAAGAAATTGGTGGGTGCGAGCGTGCCACTACTAAAGGTCGCTAGTGGACGGGATTTGAATGATTGAGATTGCGTTTGAGTTCGACTTCTAACCAAGAGATTGTGCCATTGAGTGGGAGTGGCTCATATCAAGGTTCTTTCTTTGCCTTAAAGATAAAGACTTCACTTATGTGGAGAGATGTAACAATATGTAAATGACAAGTTTGCTGGAAGTGTAAATGACAAAGGAAAGTAAATGACCGATATTGTAGATTGCTTGTAATTTAAATGACTGAAAATGTAGTTTTACATAAATGTAATTATTTAAAGGACAAAGCATTATAAGTACAAAGGGATGCCAAATACAACGTTCGAGGTTGTTCCCAATAGATGGAGCAAGTTGCTCTAGTCTTGTGGCAATTTCTGGTGGTTTGGGGAATGGCTTTGAAGGTTGTAAAAAAAAATACAAAGGAGATCGATACTACCAAGTGAGTAGCAGAGCTAAAAACAAGGAAAGTAAAGGGTGCTTGGCTAAAAGTAAATGTTTACAAGGAAATTGAGAAGCTTATTTGAGTAGAGTTGCTTGATTGATTGGTTGAGTGTCCTTAATCCTTTTGCCTCTGCTTCTTTATATAGAGAACTGAGAGAGCGCATTTGCTGAGAACATTGAACTTGTGGAGAGAAGCTCCACTGCCAACTTGCATATGAAATAATATTAAAAGAGGCAACCTCACATTCCCACCACATGTCTATTAATCCTACTTGCAATAAATTAATATTTAAAAGAAGCAAGTTGGCTTCTTTCCTCTACATGTCCATCTCCAAAGTCTGCCAACATCCTTACTTACAATAAAACCACTCTTTAAACCATGTGGAGAAACATTCCCACATGCAACTTTTGGTATATTTGCACACTAATACCCCCAAAATGTCATATTTTCGCTTTTAATTCCAAATAAGTAAAATTGTGCATATTTTAGGTGCAAACAGATTCATCATCACAATCTAGGTTATTCTAAAACACGATCTAAATTGTCAACATATTTTTAGCCTGATTGCATGCAACATTCACTATTGAGCATATACTCTAATTTTCGATTATTGAATTATATATTCTACTCAAATGGTTTTTCGCAATTATATTAGTGCTTCATAATTGTAATGAATTGCATCTATGTGAATAAGCAAAGAAAAAGAAAAGAAAAGAAATTTTTAAATCATGCTGGAGTCGTGGCTTAGAGTCGCACTCACGCCGCTTCACTTAGTCACGGGCATAAACCATGAGGACCAAGGCGCGCCACCAAGCCACTTAAGCCTTTATTTTCCAAACCCTAGGTATGAAACAACGTTGTTTTTGGCATCTTCCTCATCTTGACTTGAGCCACCATCTAGGTTGGCCCACAGTCTACCCCGCCACCGCCTTTGCAATAATCTAATGAATTCCAGTTTCCTCGACAGTTCGGAGTTATCCCTAGGCCATCTCCAATGACCTGGATTAAGATTTCTCTTGAAATCTAATCGGATTTTTTTTAGATTTCCATCAAATCTCATTGGTTTGACCTTCATCTAACTGCCGACCAAGCTTTTGACATGAGCCACCGTCAACAGCGGCGCCGTTGTTTTATCGAAAATTCAACACCCAGCCTCGCTGGGTCGTTCTCTTGCACACCAGAGGCTTTTTTGGCCCTTCCTTTCACCTCCACCCCAATCCAACCTAGCCCAGCTTTAGGCTTAGGCACCAAATTGTTTTTGTGCCCCCTATTTTGTGCCATTTTTTAAAAATAAAAATTTCCAACCCAGTTTTGGGTTTTTGATTCCTTTGGACTTCTAGCCCAATCAATCAATTTTTTTCCTTTATGGACCTGCAGTCCAAAAACCAATTTTTTTTTCTTCTAGGCTTATTTACTTTGGCCTATATGAAACCTTGAACCCTATTTATCAAGATTTGATTTTCACTTTTCCTTTCTTATCCCAATTTTTGGGGCTGGGGTTCTGTCATGGGAATAAACAAGCGTGCCTTTGATAGCCAATAAGCTTATGATATTTTCAGTACTCATTTTTATGGTCGTAGTAACGTGTTATATGTGTTTATTTGCTAAGTTTTAAAGTATGTCAAACGAACGCTCGTTTGTTCCCATGAATGTTGATGGGTCAATATAATATTATATATTTTACCATATTCTTAGTATAATTTAGTAATTATTTTGCTAGAATTTTGATACCTTGCTATATATTTTCAATATAGGACAATTGACTTCCTTTGGATTAGAACATGATCAAATGGACGAATTTTGGAGTGATTCAAATTGGAGAACGTTCGTGTGTCTCTTGGCTTGTTTGTATCAAAATTTCAGTAATTTCTAGCAAGCGGTTATTTTCTGGCAATTAAATGAAGGAGCAGTGCGTGTTGCTGGAAAGTAGCATTTCTGGGTTTAAACTGCATTTTTTGAGCCCCAGATGACTACGGATGGGTTTGTGGCCTTCTGGAGAAGTGTTTAGAATAGTCCAAGCTTAAAATCCAGCTATTTTGGGCAAGTTTTGGAACTGATATGTGATGCGAGATTTACAAGCACACAAATTAAACCCTCTTTTGACAATTGTAGTATAGATATAAGTAGGGTATCGTTCTGGACCGGGGATTAGGAGGGATTGCTAATCTACTCTATATTAATTTAAAAATATTAAATAAGACTCAAAAACACAAAACTAGGCTAAAAACTCGAAACACACTTAAAATGACTCAAAATAATAAAAACAATCAAATTAAACACTAGGAATTTAAAATGGACGGAAATTGAAATAAAAGATTAAAAACAATAAAAACTATTTAAATAATATAATATAATAAGGGGGGTTTGGTTTTTGACGAAACGTAAATTAAACTTAAATAAATTACAAAATTGACAAAAACATAAAATAAAAGTGAACGGATAGGCGACGGATTGGCTAGAGGGTTCTTCTCCACACATGACACATATGCAACCTAAATTGATTTTCAGTTGTTCTTTCAATAAATTATG
>JAOTRO020000017.1:239072-254130 GCA_028566515.2 Pyracantha coccinea | reverse complement strand
TCACAAGTACTCAAAAGAGATGTATGTCTTGATAGTAAATGTTGTTCGGCCGTCAGAATGCCGAACTCTAAAACTTACTTGTGAGTATCCAATCATAAACAACTCGGCGTTCAACGTGCCGAGCCTAGTATTTGTAACACCTCACTTCTCCGAGAATGCTAATGAGATGACATCTGCGAACAAAGACTCGAAAATCCTTCTCGGCCGAGACTTGGATAGATAACCAATCGGCCTCAATGCAGTGCTGTTTATCCAAACTGAAGGTGCTCCGCGGTCGGTTGATTCTACGGCAACAGTGTTGTTTATCCAAATTGAAGATGTCACCGGTTGCCTTCACAGTGTTGTTTATCCAAACTGAAGATGTGTTGCTGAAAAAAGAAAATAAAAATCTCAAGGTTGCTGAGAGGTTTCGCGTAGAGCGAGAGTTTGCGTAAGGCAATTTGTGTGTTGAATTGGAAGGGGTTGAATGATGCACTGAATCTTGTATTTATAGCAGTGAACCTACTCCTGGCCGAACCAGAGATGTACTCGAACTAGAACTCCTTATCTCAATCTGATAATGATTCGGCCAATCCTAATTCCAATGGGTTTCTGAACTAAGCTCCATAATAAGCCAAATTCACTCCAAATTCTAAGCGTCTTTAACTCTGAAACTCCCCTTGTTGTACTAGGACTCAACTTCTTCACTCTTATCCAAATCAATTCTTCTTGCAATGGGACTTGACCTACCTGATTGGGCAGCCTATGACAGCTTGGGCCGAATACAAACCTAAACTCGGCCCAATAATATTATTTTGGGCCCAAACATATATATATATATATATATATGTGTGTATGTATGTATAAACTGATATAATGTTATTTGTAAGTTTTTCTCCACATGATATTGCATTATTAAATTAAGTGTAAGGATTCTACATGGCAGTGAACTCCTTTCATATAGATTGCTCTCTCCAAATACTATTTGAGTCTTAACAAAATGGTGGTAAGTCAACATTTATCAACAAAATCTTTGTTCGAATCTCTCTACTAATACTTCATTTACTGATTATTTTGATCACTCCACAAGTTCTACCTTTATAAAAGTAAACTCATACGTGTATATAAACCTTGTATTTTAGTGTAACCAAATGAAAGATGTATATAGAACTAAAATTAATTAGTTTGATTGCGACACATATTGATTAGCAATTATTATGTGGGATTTGCATCAACGATCAAATCACCCACTGATCGCTACACAAGTTCTACCTTCATAAGAGTCGACTCATACATGTATATAAATCTCGTATTTTTGTGTAACCGAATGAAAGGTGTATATGGAACTAAAATTATTTAGTATTTTTCCAACACGTATTGATTGGTAATTATCAATGCATGTGAGATCTGCATCAATGATCAAATCACCCACTGACAAGCATGGGCCATTATCGGTGGTAAGTTCAAGTAAACTTTTTCCTCAAGTCACTAACTCCTCACTTTCAATCTTACACATCTTAGCTAATTTTTCCTATTTTTTTGGTAGTGCCAAGTCAACTGCTGTGGTTTTTTGCTAGGGTTTTCCTCCCCACCCTTTCCCCTCCCCTAATACCAACTATTTCAAAAGTATTAAACAATAATTCAAATGTAATCCCAATCGACTCTAATCTAATTCGTCCAATATAAAAATGTGTGATGGTGATATATTTCTTGGGTCTTCTCTACAAACACTTGGGATTTTTGTAGAAAATCTAAAGCTCACACACACAACCGACAGCGACACCAGATTACTTACATTTTTAATTAATTAATTCTTTTGGTCTAAGGAGTTTTTTTAATTTAGAATTTGTGTTGCTAACCCCATGCTTGTTCTCGGTTGCTTCCACGATTAGTTATTTTAATTAAAGTTTTATTCAGAAACAAAGATCCGTAGTACGAGGAAGGTACCTTCTCATCAGCTCTGAGGGTTTTGGTTAATCAAACACCTTTGTTTAATCAATGGATTAATTAATCAAACACCTTTGGTTAGTCAAACATTTTTTTTCATTGACTGAGATCTTATCAGTTTTCAGATTTTGGTCCTGTGTATTAATGAATTTACATGCACTTACATAAAATTTTTAAAATAAAAATTAGTAATTGATTTAGTGTTTTAATACTCACACCCTTGTAAACTCCTAATTAATTTTCAATTCAAAACTGTGACATCCCACATCGCCCAGGGGAGTGATCCTTAAATGTATATTCACGTCCCTACTTAGCATGAGGCCTTTTGGGAGCTCACTGGCTTCGGGTTCCGTAGGAACTCCGAATTTAAGCGAGAAGGAGGCCAGAGCACTCCCAGGATGGGTGACCCACTGGAAAGTTGCTCGTGAGTTCCCAAAAACAAAACCATGAGGGAATGGTAAGCCCAAAGCGGCCAATATCGTGCTACGGTGGTGGAGCGGGCGCAGGATATGGTGGACCCGGGTCGGGATGTGACAGGTAGAAAATGAAGAGTTCGAACCGCCAAATTCTTTTCTTATCTTGGAAGCATTAGATTATGAACTTGCTTTTGGTTTTTTTTTTAATTTTTTTTTTAACAAGCGATATTATCTAAGAAGAAGGGATGTGAGTTTAACTTTACAATAGGTTAGCATACATGTTGTTCAAATTTACCTTTAGTAATAATAAAATTTAAAACATTTCACTTACAAGTAAAAAAGAGAACCATTACTGTAGTGTTAAGTTACAACTTGTCTTAATTTTTTGGTCCTCAAACGTCAACACGACAGCATTACACAATTGGTCTACTCCTCACAAAACGACGCCGCGTATGTTAGCGCTCTAACAATTATTTCCTGCCCTCCGTCCAAATTCCAAAATCCTTTCCACCCTTAACATCTCCCAAAGAAATCAAAAAGACAAAAGCCAGCCAGTTTCGCAGCGAGAGACCCGAAAACCCGAACCGCGAACCCGAAAAAATGGGCAAGGATTTGAGCGATGACCAAGTATCGTCGATGAAGGAGGCGTTCACGCTCTTCGATACCGACAACGACGGCAAGATTGCTCCGTCCGAGCTAGGGATCCTAATGAGATCGCTCGGCGGCAACCCGACCCAGGCCCAACTCAAATCCATAGTTGCCGAGGAGAAGCTCACCGCCCCCTTCGACTTCCCTCGCTTCCTCGAACTCATGGCCAAGCACATGAAGCCCGAGCCCTTCGATCGCCAGCTCCGCGACGCCTTCAAGGTTCTCGACAAGGACTCCACCGGGCTCGTCTCCGTCTCGGAGCTCCGGCACATCCTCACCAGCATCGGCGAGAAATTGGAGCCCTCCGAATTTGATGAGTGGATCCGAGAGGTGGATGTCGGGTCCGATGGGAAGATCAAATACGAGGACTTCATTGCCAGAATGGTGGCCAAGTGAGGGACGAAACGGTACGTTTTGCCTGTATGAAAGTGTTTTGTGGAAGTAATGTATGTCTTTTTGTTCTTTTTATGGTAAATTTAGGGTTTGTTTGTTTGTGATGAATTGAAATTTGTGTCGAGTACTTAGTAAATTTGGAGGCGTTTGGGATGTAAGTGTTGATGATTTTATGGAATGTAATCTGGATTTGCTGGATTGTTTTGTGGTCTGGAATTTTGTTTCTGTTTGGGAAGTTTGCTTTTTTTGTAAAGTCTGGTATTTCGGTTGCGTTTCGATTGCTTTTCGATTGCATTTGCACCTCAAGCTCAAAGAAATGGTAATTGAGAAGCATATGAGGCAATGCTTCCTCTGTAAACTTTATGTCTCGAATACAATCATTTAGTTGTGAATGTAGGATTTAGAAGCGAGTTTCGCATTGGTCATTGGTGGTGCAAATTCTCGATGCTGGATTTATTTAATGTGGAAATGTGGAATGTTATAGTTATAGGATATTTTGATGTAAGAATTAGACAACTTAATTAGTGTGGTCTGGCAGGTTTTGTGGACGAGGATATATGAAGAGTAATGTTCTATTGTCATAATCTGTCATGTTACGATGTCAATTATCAATGTAGGACCATAGAATTGAATAGAGTTCACTTCATTAACGCTCTAGATTGACAGTCTGCCAACATTGAATAGAGTTCACTTCATTATCGTGTTGAACACTCGGGTAGAGGAAGTTCCTTCATCCGTGAATATTTTTGAATATCTAGACTTGGTCATCGTTCGGTTGAAGACCAAGTAAACAACAGAACTTGAGCTGCTAATTGTGGTACATGGAAATGGTGCAGTGATATTTGTGTTAGTAAAGTGCAGTCTATGCCTTCAATGCAATGCTTGTTGCAATAGTTTGAATGATCTTGGAGAAGCCTTCCCAGTCCTGTGATGAACTGTGGAGTAAAGTATTAATGGGTTATGTAGACGAGTCTTGCCCTAGGGAATGGGATGTAGCTAAGGTATCGAAAAACCAATGTAAGACCTTCAAGTAACATTTGGAAGCTTGATGTGGTTGCTAAATGCTTTGGTGCTCGTTTGGTGACTAGGATTAGAATGGATTGGGTAACTTGTAACTTTCAAGTTTTATCGAAGGTAGAGATGAATAATTTTTAACTTTGGGAGGATTAGACGGGGAAGTGAAGGAAACATCATTTTTTCTAAGAAGACAGTCCTACCATTTTGGGGGGATTGAAATGGATAAGTTGCATCATTGAATAATTTATCGTCAACCTTCAAGTTGAACACAACCTTTTTATTTCTTTCTTCAAACATACTTTAAATACAGTTAGGTTATTCCACTCCAATCCTCTACACCAAGTGAGCCCTCAATGTACGGCACTGACTCATCATGGTTGCTGTTGGGAGCCTTAACTTGAACCTCATTGTGAACAATCTCACATTCGTACATCGAAACACTACCATTAGGAGAGACTTTCCTAGGCCATTCGGCCCTCGTGTGAAGTTGAAAGTCTCACATAGTAGGTATTTCGACGCTGCCAAATCTAATGCAAGGAGATGAGGGCTTATATTACGATTCGTAACACCACAAAGGGCTTGGAGATAAGCACATGTGAACTCAGAATCAGAACCCAAGCAACAAACAACAATGTCAAGATGTTCCACCTTACACAACAGGTCTGAGCTTCAGATTACAGTTCAAACTAATGTACAACGATGCCATATAAAATGAAAGCAAATGAACAGAAAACATCTCACGACCAAGTCGCATAACAAATTCATTGGTTCTAGTGTGTTGATTCTTCAAGGTCGTGTCTCTATTACTGAAGTGGCAGAATTTTACGTTGCTGATGAGCTGGTCTTCTGAGCTATGAGATTCTGAACTCTCTGAAGCAGGAGGTAGCTGAGTTTCTGCAAATGAATTATCCAGGCTTCCCTTCTCATCATCGAGTGGATCTTCTGGGTCTTTTTTCTCACTCTCTTCGCTAGAACTACCACCATCACCTCCCTTTGAAATACCTGGAACTAAGTCAGGTCGAGGTTCCACACCAACCCGTCTTAGATGCAGCTGACCACATTGCAAACACCATTTGGATTATAAGGTCATAAAGACTCGTAGAAGCAAATTAGAGAGACCATTTACCTGAAGATGTAAGTTGACTTCATCTGGTCGTGACAGGAACGGAAAATCTCCCCCAGTCTTCAACTGTGCTCGCCTTGCGTTAAGATACCTTTTGCTAACTTCATCTTTGAGTTGTTGAGGAATCCCGCTCTAGTCATTTGTCTTCATGTATATGTTTCAGGAAGAAATTTTTGACTGGTCAGCTTAAATGTTTAAACTTCCCTATCCATGGTATTGCAAGAAGGTTCAGATGTATGAACAAACATGCTAAAACATAAAGCCGTAGACATTTACATTTAAACAGTGGTTGAAAGAATCATATCCACACCACGGCTGGTCTCTTCAAAACAATTTAGGATGAACAAGTAACTCCGAATCTAGAAAGACATTATTTATCGCTATGAATGCAGTGTGGCAAATTTATTACGTAACCAAACACTTGTTTCTAGAGGGATTATTTGAAAATGTACTTGTATGCACCAACACAAACCAAACCAGATCCGGAATACATACATCCATTATAGTAATGAATGAATCTGTAAGCAACAGCGGTCCAACTGAAGCAGCATTGGCGGTTAAAGTTAACCTGGAGGCAAGGTCCTCTCTTGAGAGCGTCTCAACCTGATTTATCACAGTTCCAAGTCAGAAACTACAACAGCTTGCACAACCATTCAACTTGTACAAGCAACAAGGACACCCATAACGGGTAGATTGTAAAGGCGTTCACAGACTCTACCTGAGAAACAACCAAGTCGACTGAATCTGCAATAAATGGCTCATGGGGGCCATCGAGTATTCCGGTCAAGACATATCTTTTCAACAAAAAAGAAGGGATCCAACTAGTGCTGCATAAGACAATACCATACTCAGGTAACTCAATCTGTCGCAAGAAAACAAAATTGGAAGCAAATTACTCTATGAGCCAAAAAACTATACAAATGCAGCATGCACCTTGTAACAATATAAAGAGAATTTAAATTCTCAAGGAACAGTATATCATATCCAATCAATAATTTCAAACATTTTGATTAAAAATTGATGTACGGTAGAACCTTTCGTTTCTTGTTTTATTTAAAAATCAAACAAAAAGAACCATGAGGAAGGGTGGATAAACAGTTCCAATGAACGTAATCCCTCATAAGGATTGTACGAAGTTTTTTCTTCACAAGACACATTTCATTAATCATGATGTCACTTTAGAACCCAGATGAGATTAGCCACTTGAGAGGGTAATTAGATAATTTCAATCAACTTGATCCCTTCAACCAGTTAGGTCAAATGGTCAATATTCCATGGAAGCAGGGAGAAGTTAAAAGGCTAAATACTTATCCTGGTAATACATAATTTAGGTTATTTGAAAGGAAGAACAGAACTTAAAAAACCAAGAAACATCAAGCAGTACCAAAGACCGTTACAACCCTTTGCTAGGTCAATGCAACGTCCGAACACTTATAAAACACTGGAACACAGATGTTGAAATAAATAGCTTAACTATCAACCTCTATCAAAACCACTCATTAAATATTTGCCATCTAATACCTAAATTTTGATTTGGCACAACTTAACAGCATGCCTGTAGCTTTATCAATGTGTAAAGTACAAATATGACAAACATACACGGGAGCCCATGGCATTGGTGCAGAGAAGTTACGCGTGTCCAAAAATGTGTTTGATAGTATCAATGATTGAACTCTTCTTGGATGATGCTGAGCAAAAAGTTGAGCCAAGAAGCCCCCAAGGGCTGTACCATAGATATGTATCTGTTAGAAAGAAATTGATCAGATTACCTAAAAAAAATTTCTTTTCTTTTCTTTTTTTAACTAGAGCCCCCACAAGTATGAGAAGAGGTTTTAACATCAATTAGAAAATCTCACAATTCGTTTAAGTTACATATCAAGATATGCACTGTTATGAAGCACATTTCTCAAGTACATGATGTAATATTTCATGGACGGCGGGCTTCCTCTTTCTCTGCTCCGATCACTTTTCACCATTTGGATAGGCATTTCATATCCAGAAAATCAGCAACTGTTTAATTATCTAATCTAAAACAAAAAACAGAATATCATGGTGCTAAGAATGATTTTATTTAAGGGATAGATAACTCTTTGTTTTTAGACATAGGGATAGTTCAACTGTATTCCATGTAATATGTCTGAAATCCTTCCAATCTGATCCAAATTAAAAGCATGTTTTCTAGATGCAGCATTCAGTGTAAATTATTGCAGTGAATTTACCATCTGACTATCATATGACCTAGATACCAAGTTCAAATCTGTCTGTATAACTGAAATCACTACTCAATTACCCACACGCTAGAAATCAGGGAATTTAAGATCTTTCTACGTGTGTATCTGTGAAGCGGGGCGTGGCTGAAAGGCAATCAGAAATGTAATATTTCCATCTTGCACAATCACTGGAAAAGTGTTGATTCATGAAGCATCTTGCTAACAGTATAACATGCAGATGCACCTAAATATCATACGTATAATTAAGTAGGGATAAAAGGTCATTAATTACTGAAAGCTGTATGCAGCAGTTGGGTCGTTCTTAAAGAAATTAACAATTTAGAACCGAAAAGCTACTTGTGCATTGTGAAAATGAGAAATTCCTTCAGTGGAAGCAATAGAAATACTAAACAAAATTGATTGATAATGGCAGGAGTAAACTGTAAGTAAGTGGAGTTCTTACGTGATGGACATCAATAGCATCCAAGAATTTCTCAAATGCTAGAATCCACTCGTGATGATTCCATACACGTGGAATATCAACAGAAATCACCCGATAACCCTGCATATAGAGGGGTGTTGGACAGAGAGGGGTCGGGATTGGTAAATATAAATGTTACTGAAAAGTGAAACCTGAGTGCACCGGAAGCACAGAGACAAAAAATCAGGGCTTAAAGGTCTAGTTAAACAACTGAATTATCCATTTAAAGGGTACATACATAAGAAGCTGAAATACTGACATCAGCTGTCAGTATTTTCAACTGTATTGTCGCCACTGCTTATCAACACACCTAAAATTGATTAATCATGTAGCTTTACAGCTGAAAAAGGGTACATACATAAGAAGCTCCACATGCAGAACCTCAACTCACAATTGAGCAAATTAGAAAAAACCCCACATCAAAATTCACAAACTTGATACAAACCCATGTCATAATACAGTTGAAAATACAAAACTATGCACAAACATAGGAACTATCTTACAATTGGGTTTTCTAAAAAGGTGAGACTAAATCCAAAAGAACAAAAAATCCAGCTGTAAAATCAAACTAAAGAATCAAACCCAGGAACAAAATCACATAAAAAATGGATAAGTTTGAAAGGGTAATGGAGAAGTGGAGGTGAAAAGAAACGTATTGGGATCTTGTGAAGAGAGACCTGGGACTTGAAGAAGAATGGCGGTTTCCTCCTTCCGTGCATTTAGACCTCTTTGTTTCTTCTATCCCTGCATTGCCAACCTAAACAATATCAAACCAAGTGCAGTACAATCCAATCCAATGTAATACTCAGATAAACAAAAGAGAGGCCAACGTCTCTCCACCAACTACCCATTACAAAATATGCATAAAAAATAGATGCTGATCAAAAGTCCAAGCAATAAATGAAAAAAATTTCAAGCAGTGCAACCATGTAAACGAAGAAGGAAAAAGACCATGATCAGTTATTTGGTCTTACATACAGCTGTGTGCTGCTGCTTTTGTCTTTTTCAAGACTCGCTGTGCTGCTCTTGCTACATCAATGGTTCTTCATTCTTCAAATCCCATGCATTGGGTGACAGATATGGCTCCAGAACCAAATTATGTGCACTGGTCAAACCTTTGGATACCGTACGGACAACTGTGGATCTGGAAGTTAGCCACACTTCTGGCTACCATTGCCTTTATGCTTGTGTTTCTTATTCCTGTCACATTTGTTCAGGGCATGACTGCACTAAAAAGCCTAGAAAAAAAGTTTCCAGCTTTGAAAGGATTGCTCAAAAAGTAAGTCAATTGACAGACACATTCTCCTTGTTACCTTAATATTTTTGTTATGCTGTGTATGATGGATACTAAACATGGACTTTCTGTGTGTACAGGGATAAAGTTTTGCAATGGCTTTGGCTCATTTTCATGATTACTTATGCGCATATGCAGGAACTATGTAAGCCAGGTGATAACGCGGTACCTAGCTTTTTACATCGTTCCACCTGTCATGATGCTGTTTTCAACAGTGGAGGGGTGGATCTCTCGCAGTCAGAGGAAAAAGAGTGCATGCTTCAAAGTCTTATACTTTACAATCTGGAATGTCTTTTTTGTTAATGTTTTTACCGGCTCTGTTATCAGCCAATTGGGTGTATTTTCTAGTGTGAAAGACATACCTGCGCAACTTGCCAACGCGATTCCAGCACAGGTGATATGCCCGTGGATCACAAAATTTGTGATCCACGGAATTTTTCAGAGCTTCGACTCTGTAGTCCTCAATCCTTTTCACGAATCTGCAAGGAACAAAGAAAATGAAAAGAGTGAAAAATCAGAACTGGACTTGGGGATTTTCTATGGCTATGTAGATGCCCAATCTCTTTTAACACACACAATCTCACACATTGCGTAAGATAGCCACTATTCCCCCAAAAAAAGATCCAAAAATGAACCCTAGTTTTTTTAATTGGGAAGTTGGGAACCTGGAGAAGATGGCAATGAAGGTGATGGTTTCAGTCACAAATAGCTTAATTGAAGCAAGATCCAGATGAACAACAAATGGGTAACTGAGATAGAGTGAGCGGAAGATTGGAGCTTACATGAAAGTTGCTGGTGCGGTTGGATCTGAGTGAATTAGTGGGAAGAAAACTGCTTTGTATTTATGCTGGTGTGGTTGGATTTGAGTGAGACTACAGTTTCCTTCCATTACGCATGTTCTTCTCGCAAGATGGTGGGAAGAGTTTGTTAATTTAATTTTTTTTGTTGTTTTTATGACAAAATTATCCCTGCTATTTTGTTTGTATTATTTTCAGCTAGTTGTGAATTTTTTTTGTTTGAAGGGCTTTATAGTCCAATTATTTTTTTGTGAAGTCTTGAGACACCAAACTCTCCTTATGGCTTTCTAATATTAAAGATGTATAAAGGGAGTGCTAGCAACAGTTGTAGAAGTATTTCTATTCGAACATTTTCACTTCTTCCAGTGACACGTGTTGTTTTCTGATATAAAAATAAGACCTTTAATAATTTTGGTTAAAAATTAATGATAAAAAAATAAAATAAAAATAATTGTTATTGGCTCTCCAAATTCTCATTTTGCACCTTCAACTTTCTATACTTAAAAAGAAAAATACATTTGTGAGAGAAGTGTAAAATAAGATTATTTAGTGCCATTAATGGTTCCAAGGCCTTCGATGTTTTTTTCTTGTGTAAAAACGACCCATGTCATGTTAAAAAGTGAAATGTCCAGATGCAAACTTAGTGCATAAGTTACTAGTATTCTCATATATAAATCATGTTAATATTATTATTTTTATATAATCATATTGGAAAGAACAAGACAAGTTGGGAGTGAGAGGGCTAGGGATGGCAACGAATAGGTTTGGGAACGAAAATGTTATATCTATCATCATAACCATGAAAATTAATCATATTCATAACCGCAAATTAATCATCGGGTATTATCTAGAACCATATCTACCGGATAAAGGATTCCCCATCGGTTAACGGTTATATCAATCTTCGTCAATACAAAAAATATATTCGTCCAATTGACGCATGATAACTTAGCAAATATTAATTTCGTTATAAAGGTTTGATTCATTTGGAATAACCACAAGGTGCGTTTACCTTATTTTGTTCTTGCTATATATAGTTCAATGTTTTTAAGCTCAGGTTCGTGCTTGTATCGTCCCTAGTTGTAATCTCTGCGTCTTCTTAATTAGGGTTTATCCTATATATTCGTGGATGGATGTTCCATGACTACCTAAATAAACCTTCTCCCTATATTGTAATATTAATTCAGATTTTGAGAGTAAAACACAGCCTTTGGCCTGGGAAAGAGTAATTTCTTCTCTTATCCAAGTCTTATCTCTAACTCTAGGGTGGATTAATTAATCGTTATAGTAGCGAGTTATCAACTTTGAGTGTTCACTTGAGGAACATGAATTGAAGTGGATGATCGAAGGAAGTGAGTGACCATGAATCCTTCATCACCAAGTGCATGTCAAATCTCTAGATTACAGGTATCTTCAAGAATATAGGAAACTGGACAATTTTGTCAGATCAGGTTTCCGCATCTAATGGTGACACACCCCGATCCCAATATTCCATGAACACCAGGATAGGCACATGCTGGCCGATACCCGAGGGTGAAGAAAGCCATTTATTGAATGCAAATGCTGAGAACAAGACATAAATAAGACTTATAAATTTAAATATAATGAATTAACATGCAATTGAAGAACGTGTTCAGAGCACACATCTAATCTAGAACGCTAAAAGAATTAATATAAAATTTGAATGAACCAAGGAGTGGGTCCTACACTGAGAGGACTTGAAGAAACCGATGTGGAAATGCCTTGATGCTGGGATCGTACGCCTCGATTCTAAGTCCTGAAGGGGTGCAAAACAAACATGAGTGGACCAAGTGATACATATATATATATATATATTTAATAAAACGGTTATCAACATACTAACCCCCAAAGTTTATGAAAACATCAATAGCATAATATGTAGTAGGTTTTCTGAAAACCCTAGCATGCCATAAAACTTCTCATGAAACATATCTCGTATATAGTGTGCTATATAGTGGTATCAAATAATAATATCTCCCGGCCCATTGCCAGCTCCATGTCTCTCGACCCAAAGCTAGAGATTATTTCTCTCGGCCCACATGCCAGCACCAGATCCTCGCCCCTGGCGAAATAGTGACCACTAGATACGCACAAAAACATTGAACATAATCTTTCCAAACATAGGTACATATATCTCAAAAACATTTTCATAGTATAAAGTCATCCATCATCTATACTATAAAGAAGTGTGTAAAAACATGTTCTAAATACTATATCGTCATCCATCAGATATCCTACAAAGAACATGGATTCGACATAAAATATGGTATTCCAAAATATTCTAAGTAAGCATAATATCTCATAAAGCATTTCATAAAACGTAATCATTAAATCATGTTTTTCATGTATTCATTTTTACTATTAAAACATGCATTTTAGAAGGGGTCTACTCACAAATACTTCGTTGCCGAAGAGCCACGCAAACTAGCGAAGACGGAAACGACACTAACAATTTCCCCTAAGCACATAAAGAGTCTAATTAGTAAAACTTTACTTAAACGATTGAATTTGGGAAAACGGACGTCGGAATCACATTCAGGACATTGAAATTAGTCTAGGAGGGGTCCTAACTAAAACCCGAAAAAGTCAATCCAAAAGTTAACGTTGACCAGTCAACAGGTCAAGTCAACAGTCAACGTCTGACTCAGCCGAGCCAAGCCAAGCTGCCGAAGCTCACCAGAAACTGGGTTTTTGGTCGGAAGTTTGAGTAATTTTCAAAGTTACGTAACTCACTCATTTCTTAACCAAATTCGACCCATAATATATCAAAACAAAGCTAGGAAAGTCCAAAACAAGATTATACCTATTAAAAAACCCAGTGGTTGCCGGAGATGGCCAGAAGATGGCCTGAAAGGTGACTGGTCCGCAGAAAAATTGGGAAACTCGTCGAAAACTGGGTAAACTTTAAACGTTCATAACTTCTTCAATACTGAACGAAATCAAGTGATTCAAAAATGAAAATCATACTTCTCGACAAGAAGAAGAGAATGGTACCTTGTATGATGGCTAACTCACCATGTTTTGGCTGAAAAATACCTTGAAAGTGGCGGTCCTCACCGAAAAACTGGGGAAGCTCTCCCCATGAGATTTCTATGTCCAAACATCACCAAAACTTCTCTAAACTACATCCAAACATACACCAAGACACAATGTACAACTTTAGGATGAGGTTCGAGGCTTACCTTCACCGGTGAACGTGAAAACTCATTAGAAAACTTTATGAATAATGCAACTGCACTGTGCAACGATGGAGGAGGTGTTTGGAGGGTTCCTTGTTCATTTTAAGTTCATGGTTTCAACCAGGGTGGAGGTGGTGGTGGTGGTGTCGTTGATGTTGTTGTTGTTGTTGTCGGTGTAGTACCCTCAGGGAGGGTAGTTTTTGAGAGAGGAAGGGGAGGGCTGAGAGGTGAGGGATAGAGTTTGAGAAAGTAAAAGTGTTTAGAGAGAGAGAGCTTGATATTTTAAGAAAATAGGAGGGGGGGGACTCACAGGTACAAGGGGAAACATGTAGGCCCTAGTGGCTCACAAAACAATGTCACTAAAGATAAAACACAAAATATCCGAAAAACGTTCAACGTTTCGATAAGTAAAATTTTCGTTATAACTCAAAATTCGACTTCGTTCGCTCCTACGCATTCGTGGCGATGAGTACGATACGAATGAACTAAGAAAAATAGTAATATACATCACAGCAAAACGGTCAACGAAAGTCAATCCAAGGGTAATTTGATAATTTCTTAAGTCCGACAATATGAGAATGCAACAAATTAAGGACGGGGGTTTCACAATCTACCCTCTTAAGAGAATTTCTTCCCCGAAATTTACAACCTAAAATAAACAAGTACGTATATTGACTCCTCATCAGTTCTTTCGTTTCCCACGTCGCTTCCTCGACTGCGTGGTTCCCCATAACACCTTTACCAACGGGATGACCTTGATTCTCAATGCTTTATCTTGTCAGTCGATTTTCGCCACTGGCTCCCCACATAGCTCATGTTCTGTCTCACTTCACGTATATGACCTACTTGCCCACTTGCTTAGCGAACTCAACCAATAAGCCATCGACATTACAGTCTACGGCTCACAATATCGACAACATATTGTTGTCTTGACAAACAAGTAATAACTTTCCAAGGGTGCAAAATTACCATTTTGTCCAACTCCAAGGCGACATCATTTGAAGCACACAATTTCCCTCATTGTAATTTCGATCATTTGAATACCAGTTCACAATACTCTTCTGTCTAACAAGTGTTGCCTCTAGAATCCCTCATACTATGTCTCAAATAGTGCCATACCTAAACCGAAAATAATAATTATTGTCGTAAACAACTCGAATAGAGATCGGTGCAAATTCTAATCATACTGAAAACACAGAATGAATGAACACAACACATCCTCCAGGGTCTACATAGCTCGTTTAGACTGCCCGACAATCTAAGAATAAATTTCAATACTGGACAACAACTTAGTACCCATGACCTTCAAGAAAACTTCACCAGACTTAGAAGTGGAACGCGCATCACGACAAGGTACAATAGTGATGGCATACTAAAAAAAAATGTGATTCACAAAGCCTAAGTGACCTGATTCATGAAAAATTTCTCTCGGATTCAGCAAAAAGGCTAAAAGAACACTTAAGAATTTAAGGATCAAAACAAGTCCATCAAATCTATAGTACAAGATAACTGGAGTGAATGCGTAACTTTGATGCAAGAATACGTGTAAGTAC
>JAOTRO020000017.1:227422-238972 GCA_028566515.2 Pyracantha coccinea | reverse complement strand
TTATTTTGAAATAAAATGGTAGTTGAGGTATGAAAGTGAAATGTTTTAAAGATGTTGTATGAGGTTGTAATAGACCTTAAACCTGAGGGGTTACTGTGTAATTTACCCTTTTTTTTTCCAATCATTTACGGGTGTTTTTTCACACTCATTTACTTTGGGGTGTGCTATCCTATCCACACACCTTTTTTTTTTGTTTACACAATTCTTGTTAGTTTTTGTAATTTGATCTTCTTCTATTCATCCATCTGACGATCAAAAATTAAAAAAAAATGTGTGAGAAGTAAAAAAGAGTTTGTAAATATCACACTCCTTTACTTTTTATTTCACGCTACCAAGTGAGTTGTTCTGTAGTTGGACAAATTATTGACCAGGTGTTGGATTGTCAGGTTTACTCCTTGTTTATTTTGTTATTATTCATTGGTGTGATTATGAGCGTTATTTTAATTTTTTGTGAAGAACTTATATTTTTGTAGACATCGTGTACTTGTGGTAGTGGACTCCGCTTGACCCTAATTAGTTGTTTTGTTGAATAAAAGATATTATCTATACCAAATAGGCGAAAGCGAGTTTAGTCTTACAATGGGTTAGCAATAATGTGGTTCAAATTCGCCTTTGGCGAAAATCAAACTTAAAATCTCTTACTTACAAGTGAACTAGAATACAAATAGACATGTTTGGACCCAAAATAATACTTTGGGCCGAGCCCATGATTGTTCTCGGTCCAGTAAGAATTATCAGGAATATTCCCACCTTAGGCCTGGCCTAGTAGAGTTTGCCCGAATCCTATCAGAAGATGGTTCCGCTTGAATAAGGGTGAAGTGGTTGAATCCTAGTACAATAAGGCTTTTTCAAAAACTAAGGATGCTTCGAATCAAAAAAGATGTCGAGGGTCACAGGTTGAAGTTTAGTGATTAAAAAGGTTGGTTCAGAATCCTATAGGAGTTAGGATTGGTCGAGACCTAATCAGATTGGGTTGAGTAATTCTAGTCCAAGTGAAATTCTAACTCGGTCATTGAGGAAATTGCTACTATAAATAGAGAAGGGAGTGCGTCATTCAAAACCCTTCTCAATCAACACACAACTGCCCCGTGCAAACTCTTGCTCTACAAGAAACCTCTCAAAGACCTTTAGATTTTTATTTTCCTTTTTCCCACCAACACACATTCAGCTTGAATAAACAGCACTATGGAGGCAACCGACAACATCTTCAGTTTGGATAAACAGCACTGCTTCAAGACCGACTGGTTATTTATCCAAGTCTCAGCCAGCAAGGATTTCCGAGTCCTTGTTGGAAGAGGCCATCTCATTAGCCTTCTTGACAAAATGAGGTGTTACCAGGTTATTACATTTAGCACACTAAAAGTCGAATTCGATATTGAACTTCGCAAAACTAGCAACCTTATCTTCAGACTCCAGAATTTGAAGGCCAAAACGTGTTCCTTCCTCGGCTGTAGTCGCAAGATCAAGAAGTCAGCAGCGCACTCAACGGCACATCAACATTCATTTTACTCCTTGGCCAAGCTCGATCAATGAGTTAGCATGCCTTGCATTTGACCGAAGAACGTAATTAGCTTATAACTATTCAGCCTGCGTACCACGTAGGCTAAGTAATTTTTAAGAACAACAAAATCGTGATATTAAGTGGTGGTTGTTATTTAGTTTTTGAACGTAACGGTACGAACCCACGCAGAAAATGGCGGACTCTTTTCTTACAATGTAAAGCATTGATTTATGAACTTGTCGCAATCCTTATTTTGTTACTCGTGAAACGCCAACACGACATCATCACACAGCTGGTCCACTCTCCCTAAAACGACGCCGCTTTAGCGCTGCACAATTTCCAACCCTTTGTTCAAATTCCAAATTCCAAATTCCAATTTCCTTTCCACCCTTCTCATATCTCCGAGTGACATTAAAGAGAAAAAGGCCAGCCAGTTTCGCAGAGAGAGAGAGACCCGAAAACCCGAATCGCGAACCCGGAAAAAATGGGCAAGGATCTTAGCGATGACCAAGTATCATCGATGAAGGAGGCGTTCACCCTCTTCGACACCGACAACGACGGCAAGATTGCTCCGTCGGAGCTCGGGATCCTAATGCGATCGCTCGGCGGCAACCCGACCCAGGCTCAACTCAAATCCATAGTCGCCGAGGAGAAGCTCACCGCCCCCTTCGACTTCCCTCGCTTCCTCGACCTCATGGCCAAGCACATGAAGCCCGAGCCCTTCGATCGCCAGCTGCGCGACGCCTTCAAGGTCCTCGACAAGGACTCCACCGGCTTCGTCTCCGTATCGGAGCTCCGGCACATCCTCACCAGCATCGGCGAGAAATTGGAGCCGTCTGAGTTCGACGAGTGGATCCGGGAGGTGGATGTCGGGTCCGATGGCAAGATCAAATACGAGGACTTCATTGCCAGAATGGTGGCCAAGTGAGGGACGTAACGGTGCGTTTTGCATGGGTGGAAGTGTTTCGTGGAAGTAATTTGGGGGTAATGTATGTCTTTTTCTTAATTTTATGGGAAATTTAGGGTTTGTTTGTTTGGATTTTGTTTGTGATGAACTGAAATTGTCTCCAGTACTCGATAAATTTGAAGGTGTTTGGGATGCAAGTGTTGATGGTTTTACGGAATGTAATCTGGATTTGCTGGATTATTTTGTGCTCTTTGATTTTGATTTCTGTTGGGAATTTTGCTGTTTTCGTAAAGCGTTGATCTTTCTATTGTGGTTCGATTGCATTTGCATCTCAAGCTCAATGAAATGGTAACTGAGAAACAATCGAGGCAATGCCTCCATCCTCTGTAAATTTATGTCTCGAATACGATCATTTAGTTGTGAATGTAGGATTTAGATGAAGAATTAGACAACTTCATTGTTTTGGTCCGGTGGGGTTTTGTTAACTGGTTCTTCCCATATAAAACTAGGTATATTCCTTTGGTTTGTCTAGGGTTCATGATCGGTTCGGTACAAGGATTTCCCGGTGAAGGTGACATTGGTTTGTAGGGTAATGTTCTCTTGCCATAATCTGTCATGTTACGATGTCAGTTATCAAATATTGGACTATAGAATAGATTAAAGTTCACTCTGTAAGCATCTAGATTGACAGTCTGCCTATATAACATGTTGAGCCCTCTGGTAAGACCGTAAGAGGAGGTTCCCCCCTCATGTAAGACCGTAAGAGGAGGTTTCTGTCGTTCGTGATTATGTTTCAACAACTGAACTTGATCATCGTTCGGTTGAGGACCAAGTGAATAACAGAAGTTATGCTGCTGATGGTACATGTAAATGGTGCAATGATATTTGTGTTAGTAAAGTACATTTTGTGCCCTCAATGGATTGCTTGTTGCAATAGTATGAATGATCTTGGAGCAGCATTCCCAGTCCTGTGATGAACTGTGGAGGAATAAAGGATTAATGGGTAGCTTAGGAATCAAAATACAAATGTAAGACCTCCAACTAAAGTTTGAAGCTTGATGTAGTTGCTAAAGCTAGGGGTGTAACTTGTTTGGTGCCTAGGATTGGAATGGATTGGGTAACTCAGAAAGTTCAAGATACATCGAAGGTAGAGTTGAATGATTTAGAATGGCATGTGAAGGAAACCTAGCCCTTCTAATCAGATAATCTTACCATTTTGGGAGGATTGGAATGTACAAGTTTCGTTATTGAGTAATTCATAATCTATCTTCAAGTCGACCATGACTTTTTCATTTCCTTCTTCAAATGTTATTCATTTCAATCGAATCCTAGACAACAACCACGACGAGGCAGTGTTGTCGAGAGCTTTAACCAATGTACCATACTACCTCATCGTGGTTGCTGTCAGGAGCTTTAACTTGACCTCATTAGGAGAGACTTTCGTATCAAGAGGGCATTGCACACCCTTGTCTCCGTCTCCCTTCTCACGTGACTGCAAAATTATAGCCACATTGTAGTTGTTTCGGCGCCGCCAATTCTAACGCACGGAGATGAGGGTTGGTTACGATTCTTAACTTCTTAACAGGCATGGAACTAGCACGTTTGGAACCAGAACCCAATTAACAAGTCTGATCAAATAGAGAAGTAAAAGACAGAATAAATATGGCAACAGTGAGACTCAAACTTCACTTTCGAAAAATTACACAAGCAACAAACAAGAATGTCAACATGTTCCACTTTACACAGGAGGCCTGAACTTCAGATTACAGTTCAGACTTATGTACAATGATACCGCATGACATGAATGCAGATGAAGAGCGAATATTTCCCAACTAAGCCGCATAACGAATTCTGTGGCTATAGCGTGTTGGTTATTCAAGAATCCAGAAGGCAAGGAAACCATCATGTCTTCATTACCGACGTGGCAAAATTTTGTGTTGCTGACGAGCTGGTCGTCTGAGCTATGAGATTCTGAACTTTCTGGAGCAGGAGGTAGCTGAGTTTCTGCAAATGGATTATCCGGCTTTCCCCTATCATCCTTGGGTGGATCTTCTGGATCTTTTTTCTCGTCTTTTTTCTCATTCTCTTCGCTAGAACTACCACCGCCTCCCCTTGAAATACCTGGAACCAAGTCAGGTCGAGGTTCCACACCAACACGTCTTAGATGCAGCTGACACAGTGCAAACACCATTTGGAATATAAGGTCGTTTGATCATGCATAAAGCTACTACGAGTAAACCAAATATTAAAAACTAAACGCTGGTAGAAGCAAATAGAGAGAACATTTACCTGAAGATGTAAGTTGACTTCATCCGGTCGTGACAAGAATGGAAAATCTCCCCCACTCTTCAACTGTGCTCGCCTTGCGTCAGGATACCTTTCACTAACTTCATCTTTGAGTTGTTGAGGAATCCCACTGTAGTCATTTGTCTTCGTGTATATATTACAGGAAGATTTTTTTTTACGGGTCAGCTTAAATTTATTAAGAAATTGCATAATATTCAGCCAACATTTTCGAAGTTCTAAAAGAGAGCAATGAGTTAGAACCAAAAGGATGCAATACATAAACAAACACTTGTTTCCAGAGGGATTATTAGAAAATGTATCCATATGCACGAACACAAACCAAACCAAATCCCGAATACATACATCCATTATAGTGATGAATGAATCTGTAAGCAACAGAGGTCCAACTGAAGCAGCATCAGTTGTTAAAGTCAACCTGGAGGCCAGGTCCTCTCTTGAGAGCGTCTCAACCTGAATTATCACAGTTTCAAGTCAGAAATTAGAGCAGCTTGCACAAGCATTCAACTTCTATAAATATTTGTAGTCAATTACCCCAAGGTCCCTGATAGTATTTAACTTCATTCCCAAGTACACCACCTTTTTTCCTTTCCGGATTAGTTCCTTTGGTTAATTCATTTCGTTAAATCAAATCCCTTTGAAGATAACATCGTGCATAGCATACCAAAGCTTAAAATATCATATCATTCATTCCACATGTCAATTTGATAAAATTAATACTTCTAAAATCATTTGTCAAGATATATTATCAATCAGAAAACAAGAACAATGAATACTATCTTATCTAGACAAGATCCGATACAGAAATTCTTCCAAATGCTTATCACACCCACAGATTCATGATGTCAAATTTATCAAAGTTTACTTGTTTTTTTTTTTAATTCAAATTAAAAGTTGAAAAGTAATAGGTAAAGTAAAAATCTGGAAACCATTTTAGGAGTAGTGTGATGAGAAAAAAAAAATGGTGCAAGCATCCAATCCCCTAATAGAACGACACAAATTATCCTAAAACCAAAGTGGAGCATGTATCCAAAGCCTAAAGTCAAGAAGAATTACAAATAAATGGAGACGCCGTAATCATGCAGACAGAAGTCAATGAAGTTATTGAGGCACAATGCTGAGCTAACAATAGGCACAAACTATCTCAATAAGCGAGATGTACAGAAGGTGAGAAGATCTCTAATAAGAAGTAACATGACAGCGGTAATGGGTAGAGTGTAAAGGCCTTCACAGACTACCTGAGAAACAACGAAGTCCACTGAATCTGCTATAAATGGCTCATGGGGGCCATCATGTATTCCGGTCAAGACATATCTTTTCAACAAAAAAGAAGGGGTCCAACTAATGCTGCATAAGACAATACCATAATCAGGTAAGTTAATGTTTAAAGAAAACAAAACTGGAAGCAAATTACTCTCTGAGCCAAAAAAGCTAAACAAATGCAGCACGCACTTTGTAAAATATAGTATATTATATCCAATCAATAATTTCAAACATTTCGATTAAAAATTGATGATGTTCCGGTATAACGTTTCGTTTCTTAATTATTTAAAAATCAAACAAAAGTAACCATGAGGATGGATGGATCAATAGTTCAATGAATGTAATCCCTTGTATTGATCCTCTTCCTCATTGGAATGCAGACCAGTCCATGGAAGGGAGAAGATAAGCCTAAGGATCATATGGAGTTTTTTCTTTACAAGTGACATTTCTCTAATAATGATGCCACTTTAGCACCTTTAGAGTACAAATTTTTCAAAATCAGATGAGAATAGCCACTTGAGAGGGTAAGTAGATAGTTTCAATCAACTCGATCCCTTCAATCAATTAGGTGAAATGCTCAATACTCCATGGAAGCAAGGATATATTAAAAGGCTAAATACTTATCCCAGTGAATCATAATTTAGGTTATCAACTAGCAATATCAAGAATAAATTGAGCAGGAAAATTGGTGTGCCTTAGTGCACCTTATTGTTATCAGCAAACATTTACAAGGTAAAGCATGAATCTCTTTGATGTCAAGCAGTGCCAAAGACCATTATAACCCTTTGCCAGGTCAATGCAACGTCTGAGCACTTATAAAACACCGGAACACAGATGTCAAAATAAATAGCTTAACTATCAACCTCTATCAAAACCACTCATTAAATATTTACCATCTAATACCTATTTTTGGATTTGACACCACTTTAACAGCATGTGTGTAGCTTTATCAATGTTTAAAGTACAAATACAACAAACATACACAGGAGCCCAAGGCATTGCTGCAGAGAAGCTGCGCGTGTCCAAAAATGTGTTTGATAGTATCAATGATCGAACTCGTCTTGGACGATGCTGAGCAAAAAGTTGAGCCAAGAAGCCCCCGAGGGATGTACCATAGATATGTATCTGTTAGAAAGAAATTGATCAGATTACCTTAAAAGACTATTTTTTTTCAATTAACTAGAGTCACCACAAATATGAGAAGAGTTTTTAACAGCAATTAAACAATCTCACAGTTTGTTTAAGTTATATATCAAGATATGCACTGTTATGAAACACATTTCTCAGGTAAATGGTGTAAAATTTCATCAACAGTGTGTTTCCTCTTTCTCTGCTCTGATCACTTTTCCCCATTTGGATACGCATTTCATATACAGAAAATCAGCAATTGTATAATTATATAATCTAAAAACAAAAACAAAATATTTATGGTACCACAAATGATTTTATTTAAGGGATAGTTAACTATTTCTTTTTTGGACGTATGGATAGTTTAACTACATTCGACGCAATATGTCAGAAATCCTTTCAATCTGATCGAAATTAAAAGTAATATATCTAGATGCATCATTCAGTGTATATTATTGCATGTAACAAATTTACTATAAAAACAATGTTATCTCACTATCATATGGCCTAGACACCAAGTTCAAATCTTTCTGTATACCAGAAATCATTACTCAACTACCCACAAGCTAGAAAACAGGGAACTCAGGAATCTTTCTTTAGTTTCAAAGTAATGGGAGTTTTATGTGCGTATCTGTGAGGAGGGGCATGTGAGAAAAGGCAATCAGAAATGAAATATTTTCCATCTTGCACAATCACTGGAAGAGTGTTGATTTGTGAAGCATCTTGCTGACAGTATAACATGAAGGTGCACCTAAATATCATACATATAATTAAGTAGGGATAAATGGTCATCAATCACTGAAAGCTGTATAGCACTTGGGTGTTTCCTAAAGACACTAACTATTTAGAACCTAGAAGCTACTTGTGCATTTAGAAAATGAGAAATTCCTTTAGCACAAGCAATAGAAATACTAAACAAAATTAGATTGATAATGGCAGGAGTAAACTGTAAGTAAGAGGAGTTCTTACGTGATGAACATCAATAGCATCCAAGAATTTCTCGAATGCTAGAATCCACTCATGATGATTCCATACACGTGGAATATCAACAGAAATCACCCGATAACCCTGCATATAGTATAAATTTATTAGTATTAATGTTTAAAGTAGTTAAGTAGAACTTGAGAAGATTTTTCAGCTACAACCATTCAAATTTAGAGGTGTTGGACAGAGAGGGAGCGGCAGAATGAAAAAAGATGGATACATATAGAAGATTTACCAGCTACAACCATTCAAATCTAATTAAACAACTGAATTATCCGCTTAAAGAGAATAAAAGGAAATCAGACTAGAAATATAAAATTCAAATATACGGAGGAGATCAAACATATACAAGAGACAACCAAAAGTTGCTGATTGTTTGCAACAAAACAACTAAACAGCAAAAAATCAAGCCCAATGGACCATGAAAATTGGAAAGTATAGTCTAAAGTGCCTATGAAGCAAAAGAAAACGAAAACGAAAAGCTAATATGCTTTGGGAAGACTTATGTGATAGATACAATGAAGATAACATAAAGGCCAGCCTACTACCTTCATGGACAATGACATGATCTGCTTGTAGCAGACATCAGCTGTCCCTGCTGTTCCAGGAAGACAAATAAGAGGAGGTACCGCTTTCGGGCCAAAATCATAGTATCGCCACTGCTTTGTGCCAATCTGCATACACCGTAATTTCAATGTAAACCCAATGCTCAATAAGTAATGAGAAACAGGCGGACAACTGCTTTATCAACACACACAATTGATAAAGCTTGTAGCTTTGTAGCTGAAACAGACATAGATACAATCATAAGAAGCTCCACATACCACATGCAGAATCTCAATCCACAATTGAACGAATTAGAAAAACCCCACATCAAAATTCACAAACTTGATTCAAACCCACGTCCTAATACAGTTGAAATACAAAACTATGCACGAAAAGAGGAACTATCTTGCGTTTGGGTTTTCTAAAAAAGGTCAAACAAAACCCTAAAGAACAAAAAACCCAGCTGTAAAACGAAACTAATGAATCAAACTCAGAAACAAAATCACAAAAAAAAAAAAAATTGAAAATTGAAAAGGGTAAAGGAGAAGTGGAGGTGAAAAGAAACGTACTGGGATCTTGTGAAGAGGGACCTGGGACTTGAAGTAGATGTAATCTCCGGGCGCCGAGTAGACGCCTTTCATTGCTGGTTTCTATGCCCAAAACCTCCCCATGTCACATACCCATTATTCGATTTGACCTTATTGATCGATCACTCGATTTCTCTCTCTCTCGAATTTTCTATTATTTTTCTATGTATTTGCTGGATTGGTTTGCCTCGTTCTTCTTCTGAATTTTCTTTGAAATTTTAATTTGGGGGATTGACCAAAAGAGGGTGAGAGGGAAGTCCACGTGGCCGGGCCCCACTACGACAGTCCATGACTCAATGGTTCATCAACTGCTTGTCAAAGGTCGTTTAAATGTTAGGCATGATCGGTTGTTGTAGCGTTTTTTTTTTTTTGGTTTATAGTTGATTTGTTTCGTGAAACTCTGATTTAGTTTTATTTTATCATTTGAAATTGGTTTTGCCTCATTTTACTTTATAAAACTATTATTTTGTCTTATTTAGTGTTAGTTCATCTCATTTTCGATCTAAACTACATATTAATAAAACATTCATTGTCAATCAAAATCGTATGAAATTACTAGTTTAACCCTCTAATTAAAATTGAACATGAATAAAAAATATAGGCAAAAATATAATTTCACAAAACCAAAATTTTGATGTTTCTTTTTCAAAGCCTCATAACATATAATTCTAACATATTTCTAATTAAAAACTAAAAAAAAATTTTAAAAAAAGCCTCCCCCAATTCCCACATTCTCTATCACTCTTTTTCTTTCTCCTTCTACTTCAAAAACAAAAAATAAAAAATTGTGCTAGTAAATATTAAATTAAAGTGTAGTATGTCTCTTGCAAATTGATACGTAGCTATAGCTGCAGCTATTGGATTCAGCGACTCGCTTGAATTAGATTTTGAAACACAACCCAGTGTTTGCTTTTAAAACACAACTAGACCTGACAGTTTCTTACACAAAACGGTGACACAACACGAAAATAACGAGTTTCGAGTTGACACGATAACTAATCGGGTCGTTATCGAGCGATCCGTTAAGAACCCGTCATGGGTAACCCACACACGATTAACTCATGGGTAACCCGTTTCAACCTGTTAAGAAAAAAATTATTTGGATAATTTTAAAGTTTAATTACTAAGAAAATGTATTATACAATACAATAGCCACATGACAGGTTCTTAATGGGTATACACGCGATTAACCCGTGGGTGACCTGTTTCGGCCCGCTACATTTTTTTTATTGATAATTGTAAAGTTTAATTACTAAGAAAACGTATTATAAAATACAATAGCCATATTGTATCTATTGTATATTAAATATGTATTATTGTATTATTAATCTATATAAGTTAAAAAAAATTATGTTTTTGTTGTAAACTTCCTATTAAAGTGTGATTGTGTAAATCTAAGATTAGATTTTATTATATTTATCCTTTCCTATTATGACTTGTATTCCTTGGGGATGAAGGATTTCTTCTGTCCTTTATTACTATAAGTGATAAAAATTAAGCACTCAAATTAAACCCTCTTGTTGTCAAATTGTAGTAAAGATGCAAGTAGGGATCGTTCTGAACCGGGGATTACGAGGGCTTGCTAAAACCTCTAAATTGACTTGAAAATGTAAAACTAAGTTTAAAACACTAAACTAGACTCAAAGAATGTAAAACTAAACTCTAAAACATTAAAAACAACTCAAAGTACTCAAAACAGAACAAAAACACTTAAAACTGCCTAAAAACACAAAATGGGCAGTTTTGAACTCTAAACTCAACTTTGGACGAATTCTGGGTTTTGACTTGACTCAAAACACTCAAAAACACAAACAAAACAGATTTTAGACACTTTGAAACAAGAAAGTAAAAGGGGGGTTTTGATTTGGACGAATTTGAAACAAACAAACAAGTTATAAAACTAGGCAGATTGTAAAACGAATTTGGGAAATAAGATGATGGATGGATTAGTTAGAGGTCCGTTCTTCACACATGACATACTTGTACATGAATCGATTTCCAATTGCTTTTCAATAAATTATGATGCTCAACACCCCAGATTAACCGTGATGCACAAATTAACCCTCAGATTTTCCTTTACTCATTGAATTGGATGAATGCATGCGACAACCCAAATCATTCTCTAAAAGTCCCCTATATGAATGCATAATAGAGATACAATCAGAGATCATTATGTTCCATGAAAATCATAAGTGTTGACGAGGCAATTGTAACTATGAATGCATGATACGTTTGCCAAGAATTCAATTAACACGATTGTGACTAGCAACCTTCACTACTCATGAATATAAACTTGTAACGATTAGGTGAAACTCATTTATATTCTAGCA
>JAOTRO020000017.1:137967-155120 GCA_028566515.2 Pyracantha coccinea | reverse complement strand
TCCTGTTTGATGACTTTTCTGATTTATTTCAATTTTTCGTTGAGTCACACGCTACGTGTGAAATTTATGTGACACGTAAGCGTTGAAATTTTAATTATCGGTTAACTTTTATTTCACCGAAATTTCGATGTCTACAGATTGAGGAGAAGTTCTTTATCAGAATATTTTATTACCGATTCATAAAATCTTGTGATTATAATTAGAATCGTTCATATTATAAATATATCTGCAAAAAAATTAATTAAAAATAAGGTCGTTTAGTTAAACAACTTTAGCAAATAGACATAAGATTCGTAATATTTTTATGGTGTTCAACCATTTGTCTCTATCTAGTTCCATAATTAAAAGATTATATATTTTATTAACTTTTTACAAAAATAATATTTACAAAGTTATTTATAATACGAATAATTTCAATCAGAGGACAAACTTCCGTTAATCGAAAACAAAATATCTTTATGGAAGAACTCCTCCTTATGGAAATTGAGGAGCCGAACTAGAATAAAAAAGTGGCCCAAACCCAAATATATTACCAAACCCAAACCCAGTCTGAACAAGGAGAATGACCAGAATCCACCACCTCAATATCTTCAGCCACACAATCATCAGAAACGGTTAGATATTTAATCAACGGTCCATAACCGGAATCACCATTACAGACAATGTACTCCCTCACACGCACACCCACGTCATAAACCTCATCTTCCTCTCCTCCAACTCTTCCCCGCGAGCCTCCGAAAATGGTCGTCTCACTGAGACTCCCTTCTCTGAGCTCGCTCTTCTCCCCCTCCATCTCCCGCCGTTCTCCGGCACTTCTCCGCCGTCGCAACCACCACATCCGAACACTCGTATGCTCCGCCTCTTTCTCCGGTCAGAGCACGGTGTACAAAACCAATGACCGAGTCGACACTCCGACTCAGAAGAGCAACCGAGTCGTGGACCGAGCCGTCACTCCTCGGTCGCAGGACTTCAATGCTTGGTACCTCGACGTCATTGAGCAAGCGGAGCTCGCCGATTACGGTCCGGTTCGCGGCAGCATGGTCATTCGTCCCTACGGTTACGCCATTTGGGAAGCGATTCAGGTAATTCCAGCTCCGCCGCCTCTGTTGGTTGTTGTAAATTTGTTGGATTCAGGGGTTTGAAAGTACTTTTATCTATTCTGTAGGATTATCTGAATGTGAAATTCAAAGAGACTGGCCACAGTAACATGTATTTCCCACAGGTATTACAAATTTACAGGGATTTTCAATGTTATTGTAACCTTGATTAGTTAATGCTTAAGAGTTGAACTTTGATTTTTTGGATAATGTGGAATGCTGCAGTTTATACCGTATTCGTTTATAGAGAAAGAAGCTAGCCATGTTGAAGGGTTTAGTCCTGAATTAGCAGTGGTGACAATAGGAGGAGGGAAGGAGCTTGAAGAAAAACTTGTGGTATGTATCCTCTATCAAGGAATCTTGTCGGCTTTCTGGTTTTGATTGTAAACTATAAAGCGAACTATTGTGTTAGAACAAGTAAAGTTACTGAATAACTGTGACCGAAGGTGTGCAGGTTCGACCGACAAGTGAAACCATAGTAAATCACATGTTCACTCAGTGGATTCATAGTTACCGTGATCTTCCCCTTATGGTTAACCAAGTAAGATTGTTTCTCACGTCTATTACAGCACACTTCAACTTTCAACAAAATTTCGGATTAAACTTTGGTCTTATTTCATTCCTAATTAATCCAGTGGGCAAATGTGACAAGATGGGAGATGCGGATGAAACCTTTTGTGAGGACACTTGAATTTCTCTGGCAGGAGGGACATACTGCTCATGCTACTCCAGATGAGGCAGAGAAAGAGGTTTGCTTCTTACATAACGACTGCCTCTAAACCAGTTGTGAAATGAGTACCCTTTTTTTTTTTTAATGCACTAGTGCTGAACTGCAGGCTATACAGATGATTGACGTGTATACAAAATTTGCTTATGAGGAAACTGCAATACCTGTTATTGCAGGTCGAAAGTCAAAAATTGAAACATTTGCTGGTGCTGTTAGGACCTATACAATAGAGGCTATGATGGGTGATAGGAAGGCACTACAGGCTGGCACCAGCCACAATCTTGGGCAGAACTTCTCTCGCGCCTTTGGAACACAGGTATTTAAATATGCTAGTGTGGTTCTTTGTTTTATTCCAAATGCTTGAACAAATCAAACCCTCATTTATATGATCTTAATTCTCCTGTTTATAGTCTTCAATTTGTATAATTTCTTTTGTGGTGATTGGCTACTGGTCTTGCATGCTTTAATTGTACATGACCCATTTGACCAAATTGCGTGCTTGCATAGTTTACTGATGAAAGTGGACAGAGGCAACATGTGTGGCAGACTTCTTGGGCAGTTAGTACCCGTTTTGTTGGTGGTATTATCATGACCCGTGGAGATGATACAGGTTTAATGCTTCCCCCAAAGATTGCACCAATACAGGTAAGCTAAAGTTGGAGACCTTTCTGCATTTTATGTTGCTAATGCATATTCCTAAAGTTGGTGCTTTGCTTATATGGATATGTATCAAAAGCTGCAGTAAGACTGTCTATAGTTCTAGACTGTTTTTTTTGAAGTATATCTATTATACATAAATGTCATTATAATTTCTGCTTTCTGGGAATAATGTGCTGTTGTAGACTGGGGATAGCTGAAAACTTTTCTTTACTTTGGTTAAACTTAAAACTACTATTTATAGACATTTCATCATTGCTACTTTATATTCTGCAAATGCAATGGATGTGAACTGACTAAATGCGAATATGAGCAAAAGAATATTGATGTTATCTAAGTTATCTAACTATAGAATATGTTCTAGATAAGCAATTTTGTCTATTCTTTGTCTAGCTATTATATAGTGAATTGAAGGTGTATCTCACAGCTTGGAAAGATCCGAGTATGGAGAGAAAAAGTACACTCCATTCATGACGTTGCAATGCAACAAACTCTGTTTTGACAACTGAAAACTCCACTGACTGGGTTCTTTTTGTTATAGAATATATCCTAGATAAGCAATGTTGTCTATTCTTTGTCCCCTCGCTATTGTATAGCAAATTTCAAAGATGTATCTCACATATTGGAAAGTTCTGAGTATGGAGAGAAAAAGTACATTCCATTTTTATTCATTGCAATCAAAGAAACTTTGGTTTGACATGTGAAAACTTCACGGACTTGGTTCTTTTTGTTATTGCTTGATAAAATATCAAATGGATGATGGATCATCTATGGATGTGGCCATCTAATCCATCAATGTATGGCTCCTTCTGTTTGAGAGTCTTTATCCAGATTCTGTAGTTGTCCACTTTGTAATGTATAGTTTGTTGTTTGGCTGAGAAAATTTTGGGACAAATTAATCTTTCTTTTGATCTTCTGATGTCTTGGATTGCTATTTCTCCCGCTCTACAAAATCATGTAGTTGTAGTATTCTTTGTTCTGTTAAGAATGGATGCCTTGTTAAGTTCAAACTTTCACGTGCCCAGTTTGTTGGCATGCATGCCCTTTCTTCTCAAAAACATCATTGGTTGTTTCTAGGTGGTGATCACACCAATTTGGAAGAAGGATGATGATAGAGAAGGAGTTCTGAATGCTTCATCATCTGTAAAAGAAGCATTGCAGACTGCAGACATTAGAGTTAAACTCGATGACTCTGATCAGAGAACCCCAGGATGGAAATTCAATTTCTGGGAGATGAAGGTTTGTTTCATTCTTATGACTCGAGCATCTTTTATATTTACAAGCTCTCGGAGAGATGAGTTGAAATGCTATCATCTATTAGCCATCTATTCATTCTTGTTGCTTGACTTGACTTGCCTGAGATAACATTGGGATGTTCGCCGGACACTTGTATGAATAAAATCTACCTTTCCTCATTCTTAAACTGGCATTGGTCAAGTGTGAATGTATATTTCCGGTGAGTTTAGGTGCTTATTCTGGTGCAGGTACAAATAATATATTGGATCTATTCTTGTAAGATAAAAATGGATGCCTGACAATGTTCTCTTACTGTCAATTATCTCGTCAACACCCCTTGATTTTGTAGGGAGTCCCTTTAAGAATTGAAATTGGTCCTCGTGATGTTTCAAGCCAGACTGTGGTTATATGTAGAAGAGATGTTCCTGGAAAACAAGGGAAAGTCTTTGGAATATCAATGGAGTCCTCAGTTTTGAAGGCCTATGTCAAGGACAAGTTGGATGAGATCCAGTCATCACTTTTGGAAAAAGCAAAATCATTCCGAGATAGGTGTGTTCTGGCTCCATTGTCAGTTACGCTTTATAGTCTTAAGATGCTACTTGCATAGAATATTACGAAACATGAGTAGTAAAAAGGGAAGTGATTTTTCACAAACCAGTTTCTTCTTCTGCACACCCCTGCTTATTTTTCTGTCTCTTGATTTATTCAATCCAATGGCCAGAAATGAACAGGTGTGTGCAGGAAAGAAAAAGGGTGCGTGAAAGTCATTCCCCTAAAAAGAATTGATAGTAACATGCATTACTTCTCTTTATAGTCTTAAGATGTTTTCTCCTTTATATGACCTTAACACGTATTACGTTTGCACTTCGTTGGAAAAACCATGTAGGCATTGACAGGAAGACTTTTTGTTTGTTTGTTTGCAGTAATATCGTGGCTGTCAGCTCATATGACGAACTCAAAGTTGCAATCTCCCAGGGAAAATGGGCAAGAGGTCCTTGGTCGGCTAGGTATTTTCCTGGCTTATTTTAATAATTGACTGATTCGCTTAATTATGTATGCTAGCTGGAGTGAATTATGTTTCTGTTATTAATATGTATCTCCAATAATTGGTGCAGTGACAAAGACGAGTTAAAAGTAAAAGAAGAAACAGGGGCAACCATTAGGTGTTTTCCCTTCGAACAGCCGCAAGGGATTAAAACATGCTTGATGACTGGTAACCGTGCAGAGGAAGTAGCTATTTTTGCAAAGTCCTACTAAAAGAGTTTCCCACTCTTCCTTGAAACTGATGATGTCTGCTGTGCAGATGGTCTTTGTTCTCTGTTTTGTCATACTTCAGATACTGTCTTCTGAATTGTAGTTTACGGTAAGTGACGTGGTTTTGTAATTGTGTAACAAATCATTTGCTATGAAATGCCAAAGTGGTTCGTTTGCTAGTTTCCTTGGTTCTCATCTTTGGATTTGTTTAGCGTGTTGTGTTGTGGTAAGGAACTCGTAGCTGCCCCGATATAAATTGATGTTCATATCGAACTTTCTGATGGATTGGTTGCCTTAATTAGCTGGAGTTTTTCAATATACGTGCTTGCTTTTCACGATATGATCATAGCCATCAACTGATGCCTGCTGTTTCGAATGTGTTGCATAGTTAGGGTTCTGTGATGTTTGGATGTACTGGTGTTTCGGATGCAATATTTAGTGGATGATAAGTAGCTAAAGCTATTTTGCTTGTAGTCATTCACTTGTCCATAGTGGGATTTCGATTAATTCTTACAACGTGATGTTCTTTCCTTGCAAAGTTTCCAAGTATGTATGCGACTACTTTCTCCATGACTGCATCGGGAGTTGAACCGCTGAAATCAGATTCTCTTATGTTCGCCCATGTGAAATTGAGTTGCCCTCCGATGATGTCATCACACATATGCACTCGACTTGGGCTCGCGGAGCCGTTGGGTGTTAACCCAAATCGAGTTCGGGGTTTGATTTTGGGCTTCCATCTTGATGTGCAAACCAGCCCAAGAAACTTTGTCCACAGAGAGGATGGGCTTTGATTTTGGGCTTTCATCTTAAAAGTCGAACATGATATTTCACTTAAAATCCAAGTTATAGTCTAGAAAAGCATTGGAGAGCTCAAACAATGTACTTATTGAATTAGTACTTTTTAAGTTTTTCTATCAAAAGTTGTTAGAAGACTTTAAACCATTCAAAACTACTTTCAAACATTAAATGGACATTCCACCCACGTGAGGAAATCAAGAGTAATTCTGGAATATGCTTGGAATTTTTATGGGCATTTTCTGTCGTTCAATCCTCTTTCCAACCAACATATAAGAAGACTTCGAAAAAGAGAGAAACAACACAAGAAACACAAGCTTTTCCAAAGTTCAAATATTCTAGTTAGGTCTCTAGGGCTATCACTTTCAGCTTTAGGTCTTGGGAGGCGAAAACCAAGGGGCAACTCGATATACTGTAACCAACCTGATGACCTTTGAGATTCTAGACGTACACATAGGGTCAAAGCAATTGTTTGTATTTGTGGGAACGTGTCGAGATTCAACCATTCAAAACCACTTTCAAACATGTTTATGGTGTTTCGTTAGGGTGAGATTTCTGCTTTTTGGGATTCTGAAGTTGCGACTCTTGTACTTTCAGATACTATGTTCTGAATTGTAGTATATAGTAGTGATGTGGTATATACAGTTTGCGCGTATGTGATCAATGGCGTTTGTAGGACTGATTAACATGGATATTCGGGTTAGCACATGGATGTACAATTCAGTTCGCGCGTAGTATTTGGATGTACAGTTGTTTTGGTTATGCATTTTCATTTTCCTCACATGGATATCAATACAGGATATGGTATGTGATCAATGGCGTTTGTAGGACTGATTAACATGCCTTGCTATCATTTAACATCACAAAGACCAGTGCCTTGATCACAGAATCCATCCCGGTTAAGCAGCTTCTGAGGCGGAGCACTTAGCAGAGGGGAAGAGGGACTGCCATAAGCATTTCGGCGACTGTTTCCACAGCCTAGGCTTGCTCTTGTGCTCACCCCTGTCGTTGGGTTCGTCCCACTTGCATACTTGCAAAGAGCCTGTATGAACATATCCTAGAATTAGTAGGAATTTGTGTGCTAAACAAGACGACGTTACTGCTGGAGAAAACTGAAGGATTAGGTTCTGATTTTGAAGAAAATATATTCTAATTGGCATAAGCAAAATGCAGTGCCTGCTTCTGGAGGAGGTCCAAGACGGCATCACTGAAATCAGCTCCTTCAATGAGGGCACCCCCGAGATCACTGCGGGTGAGAACCGATCTAACTAGCACGGCGTCTTTGAGATTAGCTTCATTAAGGACCTGCGATCATTATAGTTCTTGAGCAATGGAATTGAAACAAGGTATTCTTTCAGCAAACTCTTAAGAGTAATCTCAAAAAATGCCTAAAACCATGGCAAAGTTAAATGCTTGAGAGTTTATGCTCGGCTTTCAGGCAATACCATACGATCCATCAATGTGTCGCTCAAATCCGCACCTGAGAAATGTCAAAAGAAATTGACAAATATAAGATTTCTTCTGTGTACAGTTGTGAAAAATCTGTTTAGTTCTACGGCAATATGCAAGGGGTTAATAGAAACGATACCAATCCTGGATCACAATAAGCAAACATGCATTGTTAAGCGAGGTTCTTTTTTGTTGTCTTTATGCTTTGGTAACAAATTACAGGTCTTCCTGTTTGCTCTGGGAAACAATTTGCCAAAGCAGCGAACACTCTACGTTCCAAAATCTATTGAGGCTCTCCAAAAATGATTTGAATAGAGTTCCAATGGCGAATGGCAAACGATTTCATATGCAAAAATCAAGAAGGCTTTCAAGTAATGCTAATTTTAAAACTGAAAGTTTGGGAAACAAGATAACTGGTGTAGAAACAGAAGATGGTGTCTGAAGTACTAGGAAAAGTAATCTGATTCCCGTGATTGATATGCAGGACTAAATTAAACTAGATGAGAGATTGGCTAAATAACTAGATTTCATGTGAAATCGAGTACCATAGATGTTGTTTTTCTAACTTGGAGGATTAAAATGGAGTAACATAAAGTAAGAGGTTGATGTCTAAAACATATACGTAACCTCATTAGTCCTTCAAGTCTAGTATGGTGATGCACATTATACATGGCCTAAATGGGGAACTTGACGAGTAGATTCGCCTACATGTCTTGCTTTTACTGCTATACAGGGAGTTACGACACATATTGCTTGAGTAAAACAGAGTGGATTTTTTTCTGTCTTTTAACATTCCGGGAAGGACAACTATAACTTCAATGGAAATGAACTAACTATGCTTCTAGTCATTCAATTGTTCATGTTGGGATTTCGATTCATTTGTGTAACGCAATGTTCTTACCTGCGAAATTTGCCTTATATGCAACAGCTTTCTCCATGTATGCACCATTGAAAGTTGAACCACTGAAATCAGATTCCCTCATATCCGCGGATGTGAAATTGGCTCTTCTGTATAGGTCAGTTTACATTGATGTGAAAATGCAGATACTAAATAATCTTACTTATTTCCTTTACATCCGTATCGGTACAAAACCAGTTTAAATTGTGGACTAAGTCATTCAGAGATTAAAACTTACCTGAAATTTTCGTTCACATGCACAGCTTTCCTGCAAAACAAGAATATGGAAGAGAATTTTTCAACCCACTATTCAAAACCCAAAAATGGTTACAACAAACAGCTTTCGAAAACAGATAGGAGTGATCACCTGAGGTCTGCAGATCCAAATTGGGCTGCTGATCCAATTCCAAATTCACCAGGTGTCTCAGCTTCAAATTTATTGAGATCAGCAATGGCAGGCATATTGCCAGAGCTAAAGCTAATAACTGCAGCTGCCAATGCTGCTGAAACAATATTTTTCCAGTTCTTTGACTCTGCATTATTGGCCTTGTTTTGCTTGTTGGAACAACCTACCTTTTTAAGGCAATTCAGTAAGCTAGTATGCTTGGAACACAAGACATAATAAAAATCGAGAAATGATTTCCACGCTCCCTATAACTCCCTTCGCACTCCCCCTCTCGTTTCTTGCCACTTGATTGAATAAATCAACGGCGAATCAAGAGGCAGAAACAAGAAGGGGAGTGCAGCAGGAGAAAATGAGAGTGAAAATCATTTGGTTAGAGATTATAGAAAAGTAGTAGTTACCATGAAAATGGTGTCTCTTTGCCGGGTCTATGTGACAGACTACAGAAAAGTGCTTGTTGGAGAGGGATGATAGCCGAACTGGAGGAGCCTTTGAACTGGAAGAACAACTTGTTAAGGATTTAATGGATAGCGGGGAGATAAAAGTGAGTGCCATTACAAATTGTTTATCCAAGGACGTAAAGGAATTGGATTAGAAAGGTTTAATTCGAACTTGGGATGAACCACATCTGTTTCGTTTGTTTTTGTGGTTCGGATGAGCACACATACGTGTTTTTTGTTCTTTGGTTGCTGCTATGCCACTTGTTGGGTTCTAAAACATTGAGATAAAAATCATGGTTTGGGAATCACAACAAGTGATCCAGTTGAGGGCTTGGACTGCGACTCCTCAGTAAACAAAAAAAATGTGGAAGGTTTTAGGTTCAATGATTCGAGCTGGTAAGTTTGCTTGACTGTCTACGAGTATGATGAAATTCCTAATAGCCTATTCGGACCCAAAAGGAGTTAATAACTGTGATTTGCCACCAATTATTTTTATTTTTTTTAAAAAAAAAAATCTTGTTTTGGACAACGAAATGAAATGGAAAAATAAAGTCCTCACTGTCAATACATTCTCATTTTTACAATTTCATCAAGTTACTTTGTTCAATGATAATGTCATTACTACTTATTAGATGTAGTATTTTTCTACATGACATTCCAATGCAATACGACAACAAGAAGTTTCTAGTTTACCTCCTGTAAAAACGACCGTTTAAACTAGGAAATATAATGCACGTAAGATAGGTCATTTATGTTGTGATTTGTGTAGGAAGGACAATAGCCTTTGGAAATGGGTTAAGTCCGATCAACGTGTTTTGTGTAGGGTTTTGAACCTTAAGCTAAATCACCTGGTTGATCCTCATTTTATTAGCTTGCAATTTGTTACCTATATAAGTGGTAGTCTGATTTTGTATAGGAGATTTATTTTCAGTTGAAACAAATTGGGGCTTCACTTAGGGTGTGATTGAGGAGGAGAGGAGATGAGACCGAGAAGGTTTCTAAATGAGGCTGGTTTTGCTTGAATGCAAGGCGAGGATAAAGCGGGGGTGATAAGACCCGAACACTAATTAGACTGGTAATTTCCTGTACGACTTGTTAGTTCGATACAAAAAAACATGAAAATAACGGGTTTCGGATCAACACGTTAACTAATTGGAAATGTTATCGGGTCACCCTTTAAGAATCCGTTAATAATGAAGTTTTAACAGATTTACTCACGGGTCACCCGTTAAAAAAATGTTTGTTTGGTAATTTTCAACTACTAAAAAAAACTTACTACATTAATAGTCATAGAATTTAATCTCGCATAAGTGAGATTAAATCCTTACTGTTGGTCAACGCTAGTGAGCGATAGTCAACGAAGATCAATGGTTAAGGATGGTCGATGTGGGACCATGATTTTTCAGGACCAGAGTAAGGTTGATCTGAATATAGTTATGTCAGACGTCCGGTCATGGACACATTAGATCTGGGCAGAGCTGGATCAGACGGAGTAGCGGTGCCACCATCACCCTATTTCGGGGCAATAGGCGGGGTCCAAGCGATTTTGCAAGATGACTATGCTTGTTCCCCAAGACACGCAATTTGATCTTGATACAGACCCAATCAGATCCGTATAAGTCTTGGAGTTCCTACAATCTAGGGATTGATGTGCGCCGCAAGTAACCATAACCTAAGAGGGTGCAATATCTACTTCAAAATATCCTCTATGATTCTCCTGGCTTAGAACCAGGATTCTATCCTAAAAAGGTCTTTCTCCCCAAGGTATAAGTACACCAATCTAGAGTTCATCTATGGTATTGGAATCTAAAAACTTCCATCCTCTTGCCCACTGCTTGAGTATAAAACTATTCGCTAACTTAACCATCGGAAAGCCTTTGGCTGGCACACATACCCACCCCCTGGCCTCAGGCTTGGTCACGCTTGTTTACTATTTTGTAGGTTGCTTGAGTTTCTGCACAACCATCATTCACGGCGGTGCTCGAATTTGGTTCCCACGATTGGGACTTTCATTGAGAGAAAACTCTTATTCCTCTTGATTAGATCACTCTATGCTATGGAAGTTATATCTAGATGATCACCTTACAGTCAAGCCACCAACTGGAATAAAGAAGATGCCTCTTTGAAGGATTAGGTCTGCAATGGTGTACTGAAGATACGCACATCAGTGAAGGATATCCGCATGGTTCTAAAAGATGCTAAGCACTAGTTGGGTGGTACGCTGGGGCCTAATGCCTAGGCTGCTAGGTGGGGCCTAGGCGGCTAGGTGGCGGACTAGACGAATTTAAGTAAATCTATTATATTTCATGGAAATAAGTGTGTTTATACTTAAAATATATATAATTTCATCATAAACTATAAAATAGAATGACATATATATTATAAAGTATTAGAAAATAAAGAAAACATAGGGAACATGCATATAATGTGTGTTCATTTAAGTATTCAACAAGACTCTTACAATTTATTGAAAAAAAATAAAATGCAAAATGAAAGTCATATATTTTCCTTCAAAGTGAGCCGCAACCTAGGCGGCTGCCTGGGTGAGTCTGGACGGGCTAGGCGGGTGCCTTGGTGGTCTAGGCGAGCTAGGAGGGCTAGGCGGGTGCCTAGACAGTCTAGGTGCCCTTTCTTTATTTTCAAACTCCTAGGCATTAATCAGGGTGGTGGCCAGCCACCTAGCGCCTAGGCGAGGCCTAGGCAGCACTAGGCGGGGATTTTTAGAACAGTGGTTCTCTAGAAGAATCTACGATCTAGAGAATAGGCAAGACTTACCAAGCTAGACAACAAGATGAAGATTATCAAAGACATAATCACCCATTTTGAAAACTCGACTACTCAGGCTACCCTAAGGGTGACATGTCAACATCTAAGCAGGTTGGCCTAAGAACTCGTTTCAAAAGTACGCTAGGAGAGGCCATACAACCCCTAAGGCTAACCCTTGCCTGGTATCCAAGAATGAGGTTATTCTCCGGTGTCAACATATAGAGGGAAAACATGAACACTTCCAAAAAGCACTGAAGGGAAGGAAGATGATGCGAGAAGGAAAACACCCAAAACCCCTATAGTATCCAGACTAGAAACTGCCCACTTTCTCCTCGATGGCACTTTTGTTGTCAAGATGCGAATCTCTGATGCCAAGATACATTGAGTTTTAATAGACAATGGACCAAATCAAGGCCATCATAGAAATGAAGTCACCTAGAACTATGAAAGAAATATAAAGCCTAACAAGACAAGCGAGAACCCCTTAACAGGTCCCTGTCACGATCCACCGACAAGTGCAAGCTGTTCTTTATGGTGATAAACAAGAGCAATGGATTGCTTTAGACCGACGAATGCAAAAAAGCCTTTATGAAGCTCAAAGAATACCTTTCTAATCCTCAACTGCTGTCCAAACTAATCGATGGAGAAGACTTATACTTATACCTACCTGTATTTGACTGTACGGTGAGTGCAGCTCTGATTCGAGAAGACACGGGGGAGCAAAAACTGGTATGTTATATATCAAACGCTATTCTAGAACTAGAGACAAGATATCAAAAAATGGAAAAGCTCATCTTGGCATTGGTAACGGCACCTAGGAAACTTCGACCATATTTCCAAGGTTACTAAATTGGCTATTGAACTAGGACAACACAAGATAGTTTATCGGCCCAGGACCTCACTAAAACATTAAGCACTGGCAGACTTCGTGGCTCAGTTCACACAGGTAGCGTAAGATACTATGAATGCAACAAGCACCCAAAGCTTTCCAAGAAAATCTCTGCCTCTGGAAACTTTATGTTGATTGATCGTCGAACATAAATGGAGTTGGCGTAGGAATGGATGCAAACACCAGATGACTCCATACTTGAGTAGGCTCTAAAACTCAAGTTTAAAGCAACAACGAAGCGAAGTACGAGGCACTTTTGGCAAAACTCAGAGTCACGAAAGAGCTTTAGGTACAAGAACTAATGATTAATTATGACTCGATGCTTATAGACTCATAGTTAATCAGGTCATAAGGGATTATGTCGGCGACCATCGTACAATGGGCTCTACCTAAGCAAGCTTAAAACACTCCTCGAAAGATTAAAAAAATATGAAATTACACAGATCCGTAAAGGACAAAATAGCCACGTCGATGCACTCGTCGGGATAGCTTCAAATGTGGATTGTTCCCTTCGATGAACAATCATCTTTGACTATTTGGAAGTCCTGAGTGTCTGTGAAATGGAGTCGGAGGTGGCCGCTATCATCGACGCTCGAGAAAGCTGGACAAACATAACCATCGACCATATACGAGATAGAAAACTACCGGAGGATCACCACTTGGCTAGAAAGTTGGTCTAAAAGGCTTCAAGATAAACAATCATCCGCAGAATGCTCTACCGATGCTCATACTCAAGACCCCATAATTTGCGTGTCACACCAAAAGTCGGCTTACAAGTCTTAAGTGATATCCATTCCGTAGTATGTGGAAACCCTACAGGTGAAAAATCGTTAGCTCATAAAGTGATGACCACAAGATACGATTGGCCCATTATGCTGCAGGATGTGACTAGCTGTACCCAAAGTTACGAAAAATGCCAAGGGTATGCCTCTATGAAGCATCAACACGCAGAAGGACTCAATACTCTGACAAGTTTTTGACCATTCATGCAATAGAGTATCGACCCGTTGGACCCTTTAAGAAGGCTCAAAGGAACAGACAATGCTTGATAGTAGCAACAAATTACTTCTAGAAGTAGATAAAAGCGGAGCCGTTAACAAGAATCACTCCACAATCGTTAAATCCTTCATTTGGAAGAACACCATATGCCGATTCACAATACTCATAGACAACGGGCTACAGTTAACCAGCTCTGAAGTCACAGATTGGTTCAAAGAGCTTGGGATCTGTCATGTCACCTCCACTTTGAGGTATCCACAAGGTAACAGTGAGATAGATGCCTTGAACAAGACCATTCTGCAATGTGTAAAGAAAAGAATAGAAAAGAAAAGCAAATGGCTAGAAGAGTTACCTGAAGTTCTATAGGCGTATCGCACGACAGTCCGGAAAGCCACGGGGGAAACACCATTCTCCATGGCCTACGGAACAGAGGCCGTAATCAAAGTTCAAGTCGCAATTATACCAAATTTGCATACTAAAGAACAGACTATTCTAGAAAATGCAGGGATCCTGAAGACTGATCTCGACTTTGCGGATGACAGTCGAGAATATGCTCAAGTCCGACTAGTAGCTTATTAACAGTAAATCCGATCATATTACAATAAAGGCGTCTAGCCCAAGAGCTTGCAAGACGGGAATTTAGTCTTAAGATAAGTTTTTGAGAATACCGAAATTCCAGGAGAAGGCAAACTCAGGCCAAACTAGGAATGACTGTACAAGATCGCCAAAGTAGAAGGCAAAAGATCCTATCATCTGGAACACATGGATATAACTCTAATCACCAAAAAATAGAACATTGCCAAGCTAAAAAAGTATTATCCATAAATGCACTATTCGAACTATATGCGGTTTGATTCCCTTCCAGGGATATGTAGGCAGTCCGATTTGAATTCAATCATAACACTAGCGTCTGCGTGAAGACAAGTCCATGAAAAAATCATCTCTTAATGCCCCACCATAGGCTTGTCATCATAAGTGATCCATGATGTAATTTTATATTATATCATATTTTTCTTAGAACTACACTAGTGATTTGATTCTTTGTCTTAGAGATATGTAGGCAATCATTTCCGGATTCATTCACACCCTCTTATTAATCAATCAATTCAACAAAGAAGTTACAAAGTTCACTTGCTTTATGATTCAATGTTTTGCTCTCTTTCCATTTTCGGTGATGCAAGGAATATCTCACTCACCACATGACACACCCCGACCTAAATCAAGGCATGCTGGCTGTCACTGGAGGGTGACATACCCATGTGTGCAGTGCAAAAATGATGGTGATATGAAAATGTGGGTAAATAAAAACTGAACTAGCTAGTTTACACTAGATAAACATATAAATGGTGGTGGAGGTGGTTAAAGTATAGATACACATATTCATAGCATAGGTAACTTAGATGCAGTCCAGCAGGCTAGATATTAATTATACAAGACATGAAAGAAATTCCTACATTATGTGACATCTGTCAGAATTGCCGTAGAATCCTTGTAATTCACTAACTCAAGCGTCTAACTAGAACCTGGAGGGGCGCAAAACAGAAAACGTGAGTGGACAAAAACAAAGCTTGAAATCATTTCTCTTTCCAAAATAATAACCCCTTACCGTAAAACTTGTACAATTTTCACAGAAAAATAGTAATACATACGTGTATTAAAAAAAATCCAGCTTAAAAGTAGTGTAAATCAGGGTATATGCCATGTCAGGTATCTCAGCAGTAAATTCGTAAGCCAGGTGATATAAATCAATGTGAAATGATATGCTAGCCAGAGTCACTTATTGTGACCTATACGGCTGAACCTATGGTTCATCACTCCAGTTGGAGTCACCTAATGTGACCTGTACGACTCTAAACCTACACACGAGTCAGAACCACCTAATGTGGTCTGTAAGACAGGTTGGGTGTAAATAAGTACGCTTAAGTGCTACGATCAAGTGAAGGTTATGTGACAAATCGCAGGTCAAATACGAGTCGAAACCACCTAATATGGTTTGTACGACAAGCTGGCACCTGACTTGGATCTAAGCTAAGCGTGCGGTGTGGGAGGTGAACGATCACGTGAAGGCTAGGCCCTCGCCACCAGCGGAGCACTAATACTGGGGGTGCAGGACAATGATCTCTATGTGCATCAACTCATAACCAACTACCATGCAACCATACCATCAATATGTACTCACCTGAATTTACCTGGGCCTCCATAGCATCATGCAATATTATGCAAAGCTATACTAATGCATATGCTAAAATGTAAAGCAAATATGACATGGCATTTTAACGAAATTCCATTTAAAACATACATACATATATAGAAAACCAAAAGCCTACTCACTGGTATGTAGCAGGGTCGTAACCCCCAAGTCTCACCTAGTTACACTCATCCTCCGGGAACGTCTCACCTATATGTGAAACAACTAATTCAACGTTAATTTTAAGCACATAACCAAAACCGTGTAATAACTTCTCATACGTTACTCAACTGGGTGTTTGAATATACCATCGTGGCCTACTCAACACCATGAGCATCCCCATATTTTTAGAAAAAAATTTGGACATCTCACGCGCCCTCATACACCGGCCAAGGCACCACCACACGAGCAGGCAAGTGCCTGGCACGTTGGACGGAATCCCTAACGGCATTAGGGAATATTCCGTTAAATAAAAGCATATACCATTAACTTTACCTAACACCGTTAGTATATTCCATCAAAGTTGACGGAATATTCTCTTTTCTTTTCTGGGGCTTCGCGGAGATCCGAAGGCTAGCCACCATTGCGTCACACGTTTCTGGAAAATTTTAAAACTTTAATATCTACTTCATTTTTTCAACCAAATTCCAGAAATCTTATATGGATTTGAAGCTCTTAGAGAGGAGAACAAATCCTTATCTCTTAGAGGTCCTAAAACCGAAGGAAAACGGTCGGAAAATGGCTTGGAACAACCGGCCAAAACTGAGGTTCTACGATTGTGCTTAATCTGACATCCAAACTTCTCCAAAATTAGTCTAAGGTTCCTATTAAGTTAATTAAGAACCTTTTCGAGCCTAAAAATATCGTGAAATGTCCACTATCACGTCGAAGCAACAGAGCTCCTCACCGGAGCTCGGAAGTTCTCACGATTCCGATGTCTTTTCTTCAAACAAAGAGTATGGTTAGGCTCGCGGGCTTCCAAGGAACTCGAAGGTGGTCTCCAAAAGCTCGATCTATGCTAGATGAAAATGGTTGGGTGGGTGGGTGGATGGGTGTACGGACGGTACGGACAAGAGAGACTTTGAGAAGGATGAGGGAAAGGAAAAAAAGTTATGTGTGGATGTGTGTGTGATTGAGTTACAGGATTGGCCAAAGAAAAATATCAAGAGCTCCTCATTGGGCAGATGTGTGAGGGAAATGAGTGAGGGAAAACCCAAGTGGCTCGAAACCTAATTCAACCCAATGCTGATTGGGCTCAAGGAAAACATGAATAATTGTAATTGGTCTAAATTTTATTTTCCTATTTGATCCAATTGTATTCTAACATTTGTAACTTTTTCGTTACGAACCCGATT
>JAOTRO020000017.1:122100-137867 GCA_028566515.2 Pyracantha coccinea | reverse complement strand
GTTGGTGGGTGGGTGGGTGGTGTTTAGCACAGAGAAACGGAGGACATTACAGAGACAGAGGACAAAGATGGCCTTTTAGTAAAAAAGGCAGGGGTATTATTGGCCTTTAGAAAATTTCATTAAAACTTCACTGTAGCTCTGCATGCTTCATTTTGAAGTAGTTTTCTGCAATTTTTGAAAACAAGGTCAGAGCAGCTTCCTGATTTCTGCTTTTTATCACCGAGCTTCAAGAAAAAGCTGCTTTATTTTTCAGTTACCAAACGCTTGAGGAATCCAAATTTTTTTAAAAAGCTACTTTTTAATTATGCACCGCAATGCCAAACTGGGGTTAAGGGTTGGTTTGAGATTGCGATGCTTTTAAAAAAAATCTGAAACATTAAATATGTTCAGTAAAACAAAAAAAAAATGTTGTCAATAACAATAAAAAACAAAGAAAAGCAGAAGCATGGCATGCTTCTTAAAAAAAACAGTTTTTTTCTTTCAAAGAATAGTAATCAGTGCTCATTTAATAAAATTTTTGAATGACAAGTATACTTTCATATTTTTTACAAAATTACAATCTTTGCCCTTACTTTGACAATTTTATATCATATTAAATACCATATCATTTTGTCATTTAACATATTCAAAGCAATATATATACACACACATATTGCTTAAGGGAAGGGATCCCCATTTTTCTAAAAAAATGGGGACTCCCTACCGTTGGATTTAACTTTAATGAAATTGTGTGGTTGAGATTGTGTGGCCTATGTTTTAATGTCAACTACACAATTTCATTAAAACCAATCTAACGGTGGAGAGCCTGTCCCCATTTTTTCAAAAAAATGAGGATCCCTCCCCTTAAGCAACATGTGTATATATATATATACACACACAGAGGTTGCTTACGGGGAGAGATCCCCATTTTTTCAAAAAAATGGGGATTAGGTGTGGGGCTCACTTCACATCGAATTTCAACGATCCGAACAGTCTATTTTGTTAGTCTCGATTCATAGATCATCATTGCAAAAATTCAATTCAATCCAAAATCATTTGCCTACTTAATTATCAAGATCAAATTTCATTGTTTCTTATATAACAAAGTATTCGTTCATTTCTTTGAACCCAATTAGATGTCCTAAATATTTTCGATTTGACTAATATTTTGCAAGGATGATCTATAAGGCACAACTTGAAAAATAGACGGTTCGGATCGTTAAAGTTCGATGTGGTGTGGACCCCACAACTAGTCCCCATTTTTTATAAATAAAATGGGGATCCCTTCCCTTAAAAGCTTCCTATATATATGGGTAATGCTAGAAATGCTAATTAGAATAAATTTGTATATTAAATATTGTAAACTAAATGATATTGAAGTTGATGATTAGATTATTAGTTAAGTGTTGATTAACGTGCTTATTTCTTATTGATAACACATTATTTGGTTTGCAAATTTAATTTTCCTAGCATTAACCAATATTTTCTTAAAACATAATATTCGTCAATTTCTTTGAACTCAATTAGATGCCTCAAATATTTCCAATTTGACTAATATTTTGTAAGAATGATCTATGAAGTGTAACTTGAAAAATAGATGGTTCGGATCCTTGAAGTTCGATGTGATGTTAGCCCCAAAACTAATCCCCATTGTTTAAAAAAAATGAGATCCCTTCCCCTAAAGAATGTGGGTATATATATGCAAAACATATAATATATGTGAATTTATCTTAAGAGATGGTGTATTTAAACCATTGAGAAGATTAATGTTTTTCAAGTATGTAGTTTTAGACTCACCGGCAACACAAGCAGTTGTCTCTCGGAACATGTCTCGCAACAATCCATTAGGAAACTATCGTTTTCTTTTTCTTTCTTCCAACTAAGTCGGGGTAGGGTAGGTTTTAAGAATTTGTAACGAAAGCCCTAGAGATGTGTAGATATGTAGACATTGCAAAGGGAAGAGATGTGTAGATACGTAGACATTGTAGAGGGAAGGAGTGGGAAAAGATTCTAACAAAATTAGCTAGAAAATAAGCGAAAAAAGAAAGTAGAAATTTTAGGAAATAAGGACAAAGGTGGTAAGGCAAGAATCGAGATAGCTAGCTAGCTGAAAGGCTGAGAGATCGATAGTGTTTCTTTCTCACTGAACTGAAATACGTATCTGTCTTCTGTGTGCGTAAGACGAGGGAGAGATTGAGTGGTCAAATCACTGAAAAATAAACGTAAAATTCCATTAAATTTTGTAATAATATTATTAAATACTTTTTTTTGGGATTACACACAGAATTGGCATTACTATGTAAGTATGATTGTGTTATGATGGTGTTGGGATTGGGGTGTCACGGGCCAGTGAAGAGAGAGAGAGAGAGAGAGAGAGAGAGAGCGCCAATGGAGGCGGAGAGGGAGGCGGAGGCTGTAAGTAATATGGAGTAGAAAAGGGCTTTACGGGGTAACTGTATTATCCAGGAGGTAGAAGAGAGGGCCGTGACTCATGGGGTTCGGAAATTGAGGTAAATCGACGTTCAATTTAGTGAGAGAGAGAGAGTGGGTTTTGAAAGAAAGGCAGGCCACACCAACAACACAACACACAAGACAAGAGGCTCTTTAAGTTGTGAAAACAACAGGTGAGAGTGTGAAAGCTATATCACCCCCATGCACACGTCCCTTTCTTGCTCCTCTCCCCCACATCTGCCGCCTCTCTCTCTCTCTCTCTCTCTCTCTCTCTCTCTCTCTCTCTGGAGTGCCAGCCACGTACATGTGTTTATCATATATACCCTATAATTAACACCATACGCATGTTAGATACATTTTTTGGTGGTACTCATTCATATGGTAAATATCATAAATGTATGTACGCATGCATGCATGTGTGCATGGACCGTATGTATGTCATAACATTATGTGCATGGCATGCATATATCGTGCATACATATGATCACGGTCGTCATGACCTTATAAACAAAACTGGGGATGGGGGCCAGGGCAGAGGAGCACACCAATGACCAGGAAGAGAATTTAAAGGGTCTCAGATCGATCTTTTATCCCATAACAGCCCTCTCTTATATCTATCAGACCAAATACATCACCTTCCAAACCCCTCTCTCTTTCTCTATTTCACACACACTCTCTCTCTCTCTCTCACCTTTCTTTCACACAGAACTCATATTCAAAGAAAAAAAAACAGATCCAAGGTGGTGGTTAAGCTGTCATCCGTCAATCAATCAATTAAACACTCAACAGACCAATCATCAATCAAAAATTATTTTCCTTTCTTTGTTATAAAAGTAAAGGAGGAATCACATCCAAAAAATCATGTCATCCTCTTCTGCTTCAACCTTGTCCCTCGACCACCTCCCTCCTTCCGAGCAGCTCTGTTATGTCCATTGCAACATTTGCGACACTGTCCTTGCGGTACCGTTATTTATACTCTCTTCGCATTAGTATATTAATTTGATATTTGAGTACCCTTTTTCCAGAATTATATATATCTGCTCTTTAATTAGCCCTAGTTTTTGCTAATGATTTAATTCTTTGTTTAATTTAGTGATGCTTGATACTGTTTGATAAATGGTGGTTGAATCAGGTGAGTGTCCCTTGCACAAGTTTGTTCAAGACTGTGACGGTGCGATGTGGGCACTGCACCAATCTGCTTCCAGTGAACATGCGTGGGCTGCTTTTGCCTTCCCCAAATCAGTTTCATCATCTTGGTCACTCTTTTTTCTCTTCCCCTAATAATTCCCACAATCTTCTGGTAATTAAAACAACTAATTTTTGTTTAGTTTTATTCGGGAAGTGATTTAATTATTTGCTTAATTCTTTTTGGGAAGTCAAACTATCAAAGGATTATTAAGGGAAAAAAGGGTTGTGTATATGGATATTTCCCTCTTATTCTTACCCTTTTAAGTATTGTATGTTTATATTTTAATTTCAAATGAATCTGGGGTTGTGCAGGAAGAGATACCAAATGCTCCGACCCCAAATTTTCTGATGAACCAAACAAGTGTGAATGACTTTGCTGCAAGACCAAGAGGTGGACCTGATGAACTTCTTCCAAGGCCTCCAGTCATCAACAGACGTAAGTAACTTTACTTTTGTTAATTCCTTAATGTGTGTACCTCGATCAATCCTAGACCTCCTTCAGATTGCTCTATGCAATAAGAGCCTCCCTAACTAGCTAGCTTTCAGTTTCAGTCAGGGAAAAGTATTGATGAAAAACGTCATGTAAATACTTGATCATATGGCGTTTCTCACACAATACATTTATCTGCCCTAAAGAAACTCACACTTTTATTTTTCAGTGATGGTGAAAGATATAGACCAGCCACTTTTGATTTATCCTTCCCTCTAAATCCTTGAAGTAAATATATACGATCCAAGGTCCTTTTGTATATATGGTGGTGGAGGAGAAAAGATCTTAGGATGAGATAATCAACTCCACTTATGCTTCCACTTCCATTTCTGGGAAGCTATCCACTATCATATATCTAGTATATATGGTAATCAACTTTGATCTTATACCCCAATAGGTTCTTCCTCTTTTTTCAGCAAAACCTAACAAATGCAGAACTCTTCTTGATTTCATAACAGTCCTTTTCCATACAACAAATTAATATCTTCGTTTTAGTGATTAAATGAATATATTAACCAAAGGATAGCAAGTTGATATGTTTTAAAGCCTAATCTTCTTGACAATTGTTCCCACCCATGTTTTTGCCTTGTACCTTGAAAGTTCTTTGAACATAGAAGGCCATCTACAAAATATATACATATTGTGGCTGCGATTTTCCGAGCACACTAACTAACCATGTTTTTGAAGTCCTTTTGATAAAGAACATCATAAAAGGGTATTGTCCGCCGCCCCCACCCCCCATTGTGGATGGAAAGATTGTCGGACCACCTTCGATCTCCACCGCAATCATAGTTAGTGAAGAAAAAACATTTTTAGATGGATCGATGATAAGAGTGCATAACATTTAGACTAGAGAAAGAAAAGATAACTACTGAAGTGACAGTACATGCAAGATAGGGTTTGGCGAAAGACCCCATAAAGCAGATCAATTCCCCCACCTATGATTTTCTAATTAAGAAATGATGATTTAATTTAACTTGAATGTTTTTTTTGCTCTCTCTCTCTCCCCCTCTCTCTGCATGTTTGTCTGTCTGTGCATGCCATGTCCAGCCCCGGAGAAGAGACAGAGAGTCCCCTCTGCATACAACCGTTTCATCAAGTGAGTAATCATGTCAACTATCTTTCATTTCTCTCTTTATCTCATACACAAACATACGTAAATAAATTAATAATAACATATAGAATATATATGTAGTTGTTAATTAATTGATATACAGACTCGCCAAATTGATGCAAAATATATGAATGATCGATTCATCTGAATGTGTATCTATGCAGGGACGAGATCCAACGCATCAAGTCTGTGAATCCTGATATATCCCATAGAGAAGCCTTCAGTGCAGCTGCTAAGAATGTAAAATTGTTTAATAATATTTAAAATTGTTTAATAATATTTTCTGGTGTTATTTCTTCTTTACCAAATTAAGGTTTTTGGATTTTGTTATAACACTAGTCCTTGTAGTGTGGGGTCCTTTGATACGTGAACCTCTTAACTTTTGCCTTTCTTTTTGTCAGTGGGCTCACTTTCCACACATTCACTTTGGTCTCATGCCTGACCAGACTGTGAAGAAGACAACCGTTCGCCAGCAGGTTACCCCCAAGCAGTATATTAACCCCATTCAACTAATTTGCGTTGCATAATTAATTTGCTAGCAAGATTAACTAACTAATAACATTGTTTTTAATTATCATATAATTTAATTCTAATGTTGTGGTTTTAACTGGGTTTGTGCAGGAAGGAGAGGATGTTGTGATGAAAGATGGGTTTTTCTCTTCAGCTAATAATGTGCGCGTCTTACCTTACTAAATCAGAGCTGCAAGCTGCAGCTTGATGTCTTTGTAATGGTGGGAGACATGTTTGAGGTCCAAATGCTTAATTGTAATGATGCCTAAGGACTCTATCTAGAGATCTTTTTAAAGTTGATAACTGGTTAGATGTAGTTTTAAGATTTTAATATCTAAAGTTTGCTTAAAACAGAACCCTTGTATTTTGAAGACCTTATCCTTTATTATGTTATGATCAATCCAGTGTAGGTAGCTAGGTGCTGATGATCAATCCACTACATTTCCGTGCATCTTGTTGATTTTAAAATCTATTTCTGTGTTGTTTGTTTTCTTAATTATTTAGTGAGTTGATACTAGCACTTAAAAAAAATCATTGTGTAATTTTTTACACGTTTAAATTACATGATGATTTTTTAGAGCAACATCTCCCTCTTTTAATCTATATGTTATCATGTCACACTAGCACATAAATGTTAATTAGCATGATCATGATGCATTCATACACACACACACACACACACACGCACACACACACACACACAAGCGATATGGAAGAGTGAGTATGAGCTGCAAAGTCTCTTGCCTGCATTAATTAGTAAGTAATTTCTCATACTTTGTGTTGCTTTCTTAATCTCTCACATACATGTATGATGCTTCTTAGAAATCCCATAAATATAATTAATGTCTAACGTTATTAATGTTTTCCAATTGGCATGAAGTTATGAACTTAATCGTGTCAGACCAATGTAAATGGAATTTGAATTTGTTTAACTTAATGCCATGAAAAGAAAAGATATTGCTGTTAAAATGTTACGTTTTCCCGTGAAGACTTACGTTTAACTAAGGGCAGTTTGATAAAGGAAGATGTTGCAGAGAACATCTTTTCATACTATCCTTTATAAATTATTGGGGTTTTTTAACTTTAATCCTTCAATAAGATTAAAATTTAAAATAAATTTTTTGTCAGATTACATATTGATTATAGTCTCTTGATGTGTCTTTAATTCAAAATAATTAATTAATGTGCATTTTATTTAATGTCTCTCATTAAATATTGACCTAAAAAAAAATTTTAATTTATTAATTTTATTTAACATTCTTCAAACTTGAAAGACTCAATTAATGTACCTAAATGTTAGTATCGAAATGTATTATATTGAACTAATGTATTTAAAAGTTAGTACCGAAATGTATGTACTGACATATATGCACTGAAATGTATTATATTAAATTAATGTACTTAAATGTGTGTACCGAAATGTTAGTATCGAAATGTATGTACTGAAATGTATTATATTAAATTAATATACCTAAATGTTTATATTGAAATGTATATACCGAAATGTATGTACCTAAATGTAGGCACTGAAAGGTATTATAATAAATTTAATGTACCTAAATGAAGAACACAAAGTACATCAAAATATGTTGTATAACAAAAATTAGTTTATTTAAATTTTTACAACAAAATATATTATGATAAATGAAATGAAAATTAATACAATAAAATTAGGAAGAAAAAGAGATATAATTAATAAATAAGGTTATTAATGTATCAAGGGACTAAAATTATATTTTGATCTTGCTCATGATTTTAGTCTAAAAGTCATCTTTACCAATAAGTAGAATAAAGTTTTCTATAAATTATATGATGTGATAATTGATGGTTGTACTCTATTAAAGAAGTAGTCCAACCATGAACCCTGCATCATGTGGTTTACCAAGGTTGATTTTAAAATATGGTCTTTTTAGCATTTTCCTTTCACAAATATTTTTGTTTTTAATTTTTAACTTATAGTTAGTAGTTTTTATTTTTTATTGAAAAAAAAAATACTTATTTTCTGATTTATGATTTTCTAGCTAGTTACCAAAAAAGTTTCATTTTTCAATTCTTATAAAAGTGAAAACAAAATTAAATTGAAAACGAAATGATTATCAAATTGTCACATCCCGGCCCGGGCCCCCACCACATTCCGGGCTCTACTCCGCCGTAGCACGATATTGTCCGCTTTGGGCCACACCCTCACGGTTTTGTTTCTGAGAACTCACACGAACAGAACTTCCCAGTAGGTCACCCATCCTAGAAATGCTCTGCCCCCATACTCGCTTAACTTCGGAGTTCTTACGAAACCCGAAGCCAGTGAGCTCCCAAAAGGCCTTGTACTAGGTAGAGATGAGAATATACATATAAGGCTTCAGGATCCTCACCCTTAGGCGATGTGGGATCCTACACAAACGGCCTCAAAGTTAATAAAAGAGATCAAGTGTTCAATAACATCTAGATTTTCTTGAAATTGTAGAGAGGAAAAAAAATCACATTGGTTGAAAATTCTTAAGAACCAGCATAATATTGTATGGTTTTTTGTAATGTATGTGACGGCAAAAGATTTTGCGTTGGACTCTGTCAAACATGTGGACAATATAACTTGAATGTGCATAAGCACTTGTTATGATTAAACTTCAATATAGAGTAATCATTGAGGTTCTATCCTATAATTAATTGGCAATATAAAGAATGTCAATTCATTATAAATTCTTACAAGATTTTATTTCTTCTGAGGTACTTGCCTTTGACATCCTTATAGACAGCCAAACTTAATTTCTCTATGTTCATTAGTTAAGCACGTTTACTTACTAGTTATATTTTATATCCACGGCATTCCCCAACCAAAGAAAGGGATAATGTAAATGTGTGGTGTATTTTAAAAAAAAACGTTATTTTGTCTTCACATTCACACATGAGGAACCAGAATTTGCAGGATTTTCCATTTCTTTGTCTCCTCTAAGGTACTTCAAATTATACGCTAGAAACATGCATGATTGTCTCCTTACGTCCCGTTACCTCAGTATTTGGCAATCATGCATTTACATTGAGGAAGTGCATATGGCCCCTAGCTCGATCGATTTGCCCAATTAATAATGTAAATAATTAAACAGTAAAATCATGCCCTCACAAAACAAAATGAGGCCACGCGGCTGAATGGTGTTCCTTGCGATTTGCATTGCATGCATCTATTATAACATGGAGATAGAAAGTATTGAGAAAATGGACGTACGTGAGCAAACACATTAGTCAATGCCACGATGTAAAGTTAAGGTCAACCCAAATTGTGCAGAGGGATGCTATATATAGACAACAAATTGAACAAATCGTATCTATGGACCACATTTATCAACGAAACTCAATTCTGAGTTGTAGTTACATAGATAGTTACACTTCACAAATGTAATTCACAGTACATGTTAAAAGTATAACGATTCTACTGAATTGTCTAGCTTGAATATAAGAAAAAATCTAGGTGTTATAAGAAAAATTCTATGTGTAATCTTTGTATATATTGAATGGATAATATTAGGGAGACTAAAAATTTAAACCAAATTCACAAATTAAATGATGTGGCTGTTAATGATTGGATTATTACTGCGTTGGTTAACGTCCTTATTTTCTATTGGTGACATATCATTTAGTTTATAAATTTGGTTTAAAATTTTGGTCTCCCTAGCATTATCCCTATTGAATACGTAGGACACTTCAGCAATTGCTTAAGTGTTAAGATGTCTGTTTTAATATATAAAAGCATTTTCCCTCTCTTGTGTTAGATACGGTTTTGTAAGAGAATATAGTTGTGATGAATTGAAGCTTATCCTTTATTTCTCTTCAACCTTTCTCTCAGGCTTCTTCTTACTTCTACTTCTTCAATTGTTATTTATGTTCATTCTTTTAAGTTAAGATGGTATCGTAGAGCCAGTCTTGTTTGCGCTTTGGTTCTTGGATGGATCCCCACCCACTACTAGAAAATAAGGCTTGCCTACAAACCTTTGTGCCCCGGAACAATTTTCGTCAGATAAAGGTCCTTTACTCAACGGATATGTCAGTTGGTAGGGCAAAGACGATTAACATTTAGGGTTTATTCAAAACCTTTGTGGGACAGACGATTGTCATAGGGCAAGTAATATGTCGTCAGGCAAACTTTTGGCACGAAGATGGAAAAAATGCCTCACAACAGAAGAGGGTTTGCCCAACGAGTTGGGTATTCGTCAGCTAGGAAGCATTTGCCCAACAACACGAATCGTCGGTTGAGTGTACTGTCCATGGTCAAAAGTTCGATAATAACGTGCAATAAATATCCATCGACACAACCATTGCTCAACATTTACCTATTACTTACCCAACGGAAGGGTTCGTCAGCCAAACCTATATTTATCAATTTATAAACCCGAGCCTTCCTATTCCTTTTTCTCCTCAATACCTTCATTTTCCTCTTCCTACTCTGTGTCTTCCTATTCGAATGGCTAATCATTCACTGATGGCTTGGTTGGCAAGTTACAACGTTGTCAATGATCTTGGTGAAAACCTATTTTTCTTCCCAAATCAACCTACGTGTAATCTTGTACATGATTTCAACTTATTTTTTGTCATGTAATATAACTTTATTACTAAGATTCTTCAATACTTCTGTTATTCTTCCACATGCAAGATATCCGAGTAATTTTGGGTCATCACCTTCATTGACATAGAGAAATTACTCAAGTACTCCACAAGGCGATCCTCATAATCCTTTCAAATTACTAGTTCTAATATTATTATTAGAAATCTTATAGTTGATGTGAACCACCACAATTGACTTTCTAATTTGGTACAAGGCGGAATATCCTGCAAATAAAATTTAACTTCACACAATAGACTAGTCAAATGAGATAGTCAACTAGTTACAAGTTAGTCAGTGATAGAAAGTGTAGTTGCAAGAATGAATCCTAGTTGACCAGTACATCCAACTAATCAGAGTCTGCTTAGATTAGTTTAATAACAATTCCTAAAATTGAATACATTTACATAGCAGTTCATTATGCAATCGGCAATGACAAAGCAATTACTAATTAAGTATGTTGGATTGACTAGTCAAGTTCACCATTCAACTAAGTACAAATTCATCAGTTAATCAAACGCAAATCTATGAATCGAACTTAGTTCACTACAAGTTATCCTAGTCAACAACAAATCAGTTCATTGCTCATCATGCAATGTAAATATAGTCGCAAACACATATCAAATAAAAACTCATAGGATGCATGAAACATATGCGAGGGTATCAGATATGTGAATAAGTTTATGAACGGAAGAACGTAGGAAGTTTTTGGCCTGAAAAAACCCACCTATGGGATAAAAAATAGGGTACTCTTTACTGAGTCCAATCCACTAATGCAAATAAGGTTCTAACAAAGTACCACGCAAACCTTAATTCCTAGACCTAGTCTACGAAGTTGTTTTACCTTGGTGCAACCTTACTTTGCTCGAGATGAGATTCCTTCAGACTTCATGAGGTGGCAACTCCTCCTAAACTCTTCACCTTGTGCCACCGAAATGGAGTCGTCTCTAGTCTTCATAAGATGGTAGCTCCCCCTAAACTCTTCACCTTGGGGCACCGAGACGAACACCAACAAATGCACATGATATGATAATGATGATAGTGTGCAATTTGGATTCAATGACTAGTCAGTTTCATCAGTCAAACAATTGAAGGAAGAAATTGACTTGAATCTGAAAATGGGGTCAATTTAAAGATTTGAAACTTGATGAACTTGACCACCAAATTAAAACAAAACCATGAAGATAATGGTACCCTAATATGCAATGATTGGGTGTTTGGTGCATGAACATGGTTTTGTGGCTAGGGTTTCAATGAAGAACACAAGAGGTAGCTCAAAGCTAAAAACACTCTTTGTAGAAAATGTAAAGTTCCTAGCCAAAACAAATGAGCATATAAAAAGGATTTAAGCAAGCAATTTCAAAGATAAATTTAGAGATATTCAATGAGAACATTACCCATAAAATATGTTTGATACTCCTAGGGGATCTGAGATGGAGAAAAAACAGTAAAGCTCTCAAAATTTTCCAATCTCAGTCCCAAAAACAAATGAACCCAAGATTTTTCTTTTAAAGAGGGGTGAGTTTTAGACAAGAAGGGGGACCAAAAACACACGTGTCAAGTTCACAAACAATCAGGAAAGATCTAGGGTTGAAAATCCACTCTCGCAAAAAAAGTTGTCAGATGGCCCATATGGGTCGTCCTAAAGTATGCCCACCTTGTGTGAAAGCAGCAAGAAGTTATGACGAAACAGAGCCACTAGACAGAATGAACTGGAAATATTGGCATGAAATGCATATGTATAAACAAACCTTTGATGTGAAAAGTTAAGCTCTTGAGAGAATATTTCCAATATTTCGGTTCGTGGTTGCCTGAACAGCTGCTTATCGGGACGTCGCTGGAAAGAGTCACGATCATCTGCCCTTGCTTTACTTTGGGACACCTTGTCTGGGGGTGCTGCGTCTTAGTATGTTCAAATAGCTGATTCACCAAGATGGTCTGCTGCGCAAAGGCGCTGGTTAAGTCGACGATCTGTTAGGGCAGTGATGTTAGCAAGAGTCTGGAAGATGGGCGTCTCCATATATGATGAAAACGTAATGAACTACAAGTACAAAACTTAGGCCCAAAGCAGGCATGCCTACAGAAAAATGGGGTGAAATCATCTCTAAGCTGATCACCGGTCTGGTGGTCGGAATCAAGATCGCCTGAATTTGCCTTGGATTGGACTAGGTTGCAAATCGGGTCGACAAAGCAGGTAGTGGGGTGGGTCAACCTGCCTGGGGGTTGGAGCACATGCTGAGGGCGTGCTGGGCTCGCGCGTGTAGCGGCTGGCCATAGGCTTGTGTTGCACGCTGAGCCGGCGCTAGCTTATTGCGGGTTTAGGCTCTGTTGGCAACTAGATGAACCTGGGCAGTCTGCCTGTAGGTCCCTTATACTAGCTCAAATGTTGCCTACTCCTCGCAAACCTTAGTTGCCATCGTAACAAAATGGACTCAGCTCTAGGCCTGTTATGCAACAAAGGTGGCTGTTGTAGTGGGCTATGCCTCTTGCCCTAAGCCTGATGTGTTAGGTGCCACGTCATGGGCCTCATGTCCTTGGGTCGTAGGCTCATGTGCAGCGCGGTGGGCCGTTGCAGCTTGCGTCTAGGCTCTGGCTTAGGCTATTGCTGCAATGGTCCTTACCGTGGGCTGCAAAGTGGTGGCCGCGGCGGTGGGGTTTCTCTTGCCGTCGCGTTGAGTCTTGATGATCATGGTTATGGGGCTACATCCTCGTCTTCTCTCTCCGAGAAATGTACAGGGTTCAATTTGTCATTGTTTTGAATTTCCTGCCATTGTATTCTTTCTCCAGGGATTGATCAATAAACTTTTCAAGGAAAAATTATAAGACGCATGAGAAATTCAACGTAAACTAAATGCAAGAGTCTTCTTCGAGTATTTGAATTAGCTCTCCATGAAAGCACCAATTTGTTGATGCAAATTTCCACCATCTTCAGTCTTGACGAAAATTCACATGCAAAACAATCAACACCTTGGATCAAAGACCTAATCCTCACACGCCCACGAAGTGTTGGGGGGGGGGGGGTTAGGCCAATGGATCTCCGATGCTTAAGTGTTTAGGTCTTTTAGGGGTAGCAAAAGCTTACTGAAATTTGGTAGAGATTGAGGTATTTATAGGAGGAGGGGTCGGCCATGGTGTTAGGGTTTTAACCTACACATGGCGACATCCTATTGGCCAAGGTTTATGGAAATATTCTCAAGATATTAAATAAGAAATAATATCTTGAGATAATGGAGTAATTATCCCTAATTGTTTTAAATAGGGATTACTTACTTGAATGGGGTCAATCTTCAAGGGTAATTAATCCTTATCTTTAATGCTTTGGCTTTTCCTTGCCAAGAGCAAGTGAGCTGTGGGCAGTCGTATTCAGCTGTAGGGACCTTCATAGGAGTATCTGAGAAGTCTGCCCATTTAATGAGGTCAATCTTGTCCTTCTTGAGCAAAAGTCCAAGTGTCGCCTCTAGAATATTTAGGATTATTTTAGGCTCCACATATATTATGTATGGGTCCCAGTTGACTCTATGTATTATTGTACCATTACTTTATGTTGTCATGTGTCAATCATGGGCATATGTCGGGATTGGGCATGACACATATAGCAAGTTTTTTGAACGATTGCAAGATCATCAAGGTTGTGTGGCCTTTCCTTTGTGGTGCCTTTATGGTGGTTTGAGAAGATTTATAGTCGTGTTTTTCCGTTGTTTGTTTTTTTGGTGTTTACCTTGTGTGCTTTGAAAGTGTTTAGTCTGACTTTGTAAGTTTAGACAATGTGAGCTTATATTTCTATTGATTATATGTGGGTTTTCCATGAGGAAACGTATTTGTATGAAGTTTATTTTGTCTGTATTTTGATTTTTTTTTTTTTTTAATGATTTGGCTCTTTGTTTGCTTGACGAAGGACTATGAAAGTGAAAAGCTTATGCGTTGCACCAAAGACTGTGAAAGTGAAGGATAATGCTAGGTAGACTAAATTTGCAAACTAAATGATGTGTCACCAATAAGAAATAAACATGTTAATCAATATTTAAGTAATAATCGAATCATCAACTTTCATGTCATTTAATTTAGTCTCCCTAATATTACCCCTCTATACTTTGATATATCAGTCATTGTGCAACCCCTAAAAAAACTGATATATCCAATAGATTCAACATTGGGAAGTAGCTAGCTATGGGAAAAAGATGATGAAGTTAAAATTAAACAACTTCGCAAATCAAATATCCATGTAAAATTTGTTGCTTCAGATACAAGACAAAGTTCTACTTTCTAATACATTTTTGTCATAAAATTAATTAGAATCATGAGTGTAGCATCCCACATCGACCAACGGAGAGGGGGTGATGTGCCTTATTTGCACATGCCCATCTCCATATAGCACGAGGCCTTTTGGGAACTCACTGGCTTCAAATTTCATCGGAACTCCGAAGTTAATCAATTTCGGGCGAGAGCATTCCTATGATGGGTGACCCACTGGGAAGTTCTTGTGTGAGTTCCCAGAAACAAAGTCGTGAGGGCGTGGCCTAAAGCGGACAATATTGTGCTACAGTGGAGCCGGACTGGGATGTGACAATGGTATTAGAGCCACTCTGCTGTGTGGTGTGAGTGTGCCGACGAGGACGTCGGGCCCCTAAGGGGGCTGGATTGTAACATTCCACATCGACCAACAGAGAGGGGGTGATGTGCCTTATTTGTACATGCCCACCTCCATATAGCATGAGACCTTTTAGGAACTCACTGGCTTCGGATTTCATTGGAACTCCGAAGTTAAGCGAGTTCGGGCGAGAGCATTCCTATGATGGGTGATCCACTGAGAAGTTCTCGTGTGAGTTCCCAGAAACAAAGTCATGAGGACATGGCCCAAAGTGGACAATATTGTGTTACGGCGGAGTCGAGACTGGAATGTGACAATGAGTTAGTTCTAGTTCTTGGAATTGTGCGAATAATTATATGCACGAATGTGGTCATTTTCATCGTCTTATATTATATTTTCGTCTTCTTAAAAAGGCTCAAATTGGATGACTAGAGAAGTGTTCAAAATTCACACCCATGCATATTGGCATCGCATCTCGTTTATTTCCTAAAGGTAATGTTATTATAGTGTAAGGATAAAATATACTTTTGTTTGTGGACTTGAACATAGCAAAATTTTTTGTGTCAAACAAAAAAACATGGCTATATTGTTTAAAGTGTTATATCTTCTTTATTTGAGCTCAAATTTCCTTCATCTTAGATTGATTACTTAACAAATCGTTCCAATAAAAAATGACACATATTTCGTTAGAAAAGTTAACCATGTGTTTGTAATAATGTATTATATTATGAATTAAAAAAAACAATGATGTGTTTACACCGTTGTATTCAATTTGAAGTTTGAAATATTTTAAAAGAGTTTACAAATTTAAGTATTCAGTCAAAGATTTTAAATAAATCCATGGAAGTCCATGGGTATT
>JAOTRO020000017.1:31201-43106 GCA_028566515.2 Pyracantha coccinea | reverse complement strand
TACCCTGTGATCAATCACCCCTGGTTTTTATTCGTTGGATTGAAGCTAAATTTTTAACCCTTTCTCCAAATTTTAATTTCTCACGTCCCATCGTGGTGTAACTTGAAGCACCCAAAAACGGAGAAAAAAAGCAAAGTTTGGGTTTTTCTCTACTTTTGGAGGGTGACTTGGGGTTTTACATTAGTTTTTTTTAATTTTTTAAGGAAAAGGTGTGGAAAAAAGGCAGTGATCGGACGGTGGGGACGGCGCTTGGTCTGAAGATGGAAGTAGGAAGGACTCTGTGAATTTTTCTGGGTATTTTTGTTTGCTTTTGACTTGGTGTGGGCTTAGTTTACAAGTTGAGTTTTTATTATTTAATGGAAAGTAGCTGGGAAGACCTTTGAGACCATTAGCTGGATTTGTCTTAAGTTTTAAAGCATCCTCCTGGTCCTTTTCAAAACCTAGGTTTTAGTTTTATGGGTGGATATGCTTAAATTCTATCCTTGAATGATCTCGGTTTTAGTTTTAGTTTTATGGAAGGACATGGAATGATCTCGGTTCCGATAATTTGTTGTTGCCGTTAATTTAGAAGCTTGGAGTGCTTTTTTCCTTGTGGTCTGCAGATTGAAGGTGTTTTCTGCGTTGATGATTTTCATTTTCCTTTTGATTTACAAGGCAATTGCTTTTTTGTATTGTTGGTTTTCCAGAGTGACTATATATTTGTATTTTTGTTGAACACCAAGTGGTACTACTTTGTATTTTATGTGTAATCTGAAATGATTTGTTCTAATTTGAACTGCAGATCTCATCCTTCCGAGAAAGCAAGTCTGACGATCGCAAGTTTTACATATTTACTGCTACAAAGACCCTTCATTTGAGGACTAATTCAAAGAGCGAGCGGGCGGCTTGGCTACAAGCTTTGGTCTCAACTCGGAGTCTTTTTCCTCATAGACCCTTGAATGATAACCTCTCTCTTGTACCAACTGATTTATCTGTATCAACCGAAAGACTGAAAAAGCGCCTGCTTGAAGAAGGAACCGGTGAGGGCGTTGTGCAGGATTGCGAGCAGATAATGCTCTCGGAATTCTCTCAATTACATGGACAGCTGAAGGTTCTATGTGAAGAACGATCGAATTTACTGGACACATTAAGGCAGTTCGAGGTAACCACTACTTCGTTTTTGTCACACTTTTCGAATGTTAATTGAAGGCTTGCACTTCCACATGATATCTTGAAGGGATGTGTTTGTCACAATTAAATTTTAGTCAGCCGTGTATCTTTTCAAATCGTACTTTCTCACTGCTTTAACTACAATTGAAGTAATGAAAAATCTTCTTCCTGGTTGGATGTTGGAACTTAGTTTGGTTCGAATTTGTGCCATCCGGAAACTAATGAACCAAATCTTTGATCTAATATTTTAGGGTGCTCCGGAGTATTGTATACTCTGGATCTTCTAAATGGAGATAGAATTTTGGTCAAAAATACAAAAATGAAGATAGCATTTTGTTTTAGGACCGCATTCATTAATTATCTTCGTACTCACTATCTTGAGTTCGGTTTTGAACTTTGTAGTTACTTTTACTGATCTAGTGTGACATCTATATCTCAACTAATTAAAACAGTGTACTTTGCTTTACTTTTATGGTCAGTGGAATTTCATTCCCAAATATCTCTCATCGAACAGGGGCTTGTCATGGATGCACTCATTTATTGTGTCTAGCAGTCCAAAAATTGATAATTTCCATGTCCCTGTAGCATCAGTTGGCTAACTGTTGATTGAATTGGACCCAGTGTGGGGCCCACCAATCAGCAGCAAAGCTTGTCTTGGTAGATCAATTGCACATCTTTTGAGTGCATATATATGTAATGGTCTCTTGCAAGCAGATCGTGTCTGAATGTATAGTCGTAATCAACAATCTGGCAGGAGAGGGTTACTATATTTCACATTAACATGTGGATTTATAGGTGGGATTTTCTAATATTCTCCAAGGTATTCTATACTGCGGGATCATAATGCTTACAAACCTCCTAATATAAGATACTCTAGAGTACCAAGAATATTCATTTATAAGGATTAAATTAGCACACTTGGATATGCTTACCGAGTTTATAACCACTTTTAATTCGTAACCAATCTCAAGTACATGCAAGCAAGATTCATTCCAAATTTATTGGAGTATGTTTTATATGAACTGCTCCCAATTAACGTGGTCTGGGGGCAGCCATTACCATTTCTATTCTTTCCTTTGAGCCATTGGATGTTTTGTGGTAGTCATTTCTCCTTTGAATAATTTGTTGAGCATTACAGTCTGTTTCATTCATAGATATAGTTTTATTCTTTCCGGTGTTTGGTGTGCCAGTCCGATATATGTCAAAGTATTAAAACGGTTTGTTATGGTTCATTATTGTCTTACCCTCTCATCTTTAAGATACTTGCAACCGGCACACACTTGAGGTGTGTGCAACTAAATTTGATTATATTTTTTTGTCGTGAAACACAATTTTTGTCCATATTGGAGTTTGAAAGCATTTTAAAATTGTGGTCTATAACTTAAAATATAACTAAACGCTCAACTTATTCCACATCCAAATACACTCCAAAATTCAAAAACACAAAAATGAAGCAAAAATCATGACCTAATGAATGGTAAAGCATTGAATTTAAAAAAAAGCGACTGAACTAAAAAAAAAAAATACTAACTGTATATGTAGATGATTGCTGGTTGTTCCTCTTAAGCAAAAACATACAAAACCTCAGTTTTGAAAGGGAATGTCAAAGACCTAAGGTAGGATTGCTGGTTGTTCCTTTTAGAAGAATTGAAGGTAGCACAGGGAAAATTATTGATTCGGAGTTCAAAATTGTATCCGTACATGAAAATATGCAAACATCGGCTAAAGTACATATGTAGCCATTTATTGATATTGCCACCTTGCAATAAAGTTAAATAATTAGCTAAGTTGATAAACATAAATGCTTGAGAATCTGCAAAGTTTATTGCAAAATTTACAGATTTGAACACTAGTGAAGTTTTCGACTCTGAGAGCGAGAAGAGAGAACCAACGATCTATTTATCCTCACCTTTCTTTTTTAATTTTAATGCTTTTTTTCGGATTGACATATATTTTTGGGTGGTTTGAATCAAGAAGCCGTTGAACTTGAGGAGAATGTGAGAGAAGTGGGTAGCAGTTGCAGAGTTTTTTCGGGTGAGATGAGTTCAGTAGAGAAGCTGATGAGACTGTGAGAGAGTGGGGTTTTTATATTTTGTTTTATTTTCATTTATTGCTTTTGTTGGATAAATTTATCCATGGTAATAACATACTTAAATTGAAGTAAGTTATCTGTGTAGGGTTAAAATCATCTATCCCTGTGTATGTGGTTGACAACGAGTGTTCTATTAATAAATAGTATAGATAAGCATGCTGCTTTTGCAATATCATTATGCCTGATACTTTTTGGTATGCAGGCGGCCAATTATGAAGCTGAAGCCTCTGGAATTCATGATGGGGAATACCAATTGACGAAGCATGAGTTTTCCAGTTTAGGACAGGGAAAATATAGTGGTAACCAACTTATGCTACCTATCCACTTTTTAATACATTCTTTCATTTTCTAGTTTTGAATACGATACACCTTCCTTGTATAACGAACAAACAAAGTATACAATTGATCTCTTCATACCTATAGTAAAGCTCTCCATGAGATGCTAGAGTTTGACTCGTGACTACACGTTAGACATGAACTACACAATCCATTTTGTTTTAAGCTAATCCATTGAAGATCCAATCTTTAATAGAAGTTTTGCAAACCTCTTTTCAATATGAGAGTTGCGCTGAGGATGTACACATTGTGCACAAGTATACGTGTGTGCGCGTGCAAAAAGAGCGGTTTGTTGAAATCATTTCACCGTCTAGCTGTTTGTAATAGAACCTGCCGTGCATGATGTAACATTGTTTACAAGTGATCTCGTTGGTTGATGCATGTAAAAATAATGGTAAATTGATAATCTATCTGTACACAGATAGTTTTATTTGAACCAATAGAGCTATATTCTGTAACTAATGTTGACTGATTACCAATTTGGATGGTTAGGTTTGAGCTTCTTGTTTTCATTTGACTCAAGGTGGCTGTTATTTTTAGGACTTGGGAAAAACATCTTTATCCGTTTTTGCTTTGTCTCAAAGAATTTCTTTTGCTAATGAACTATCTCTGAATGCCTAATTATTCAAAATTTCTGTCATCTCAGAGCATTGTTTTATTTTCACTTCTTAGCATTCATGATTGTGTTAATACTGTTTTGCCTTTTAGAGTGCAGCACAACTGAGTCGTCTGACGATATTGAGAAACAAGAGCACGAGGAAGTGTCGGATGAAGATGAAATGCCATTTCATGACACACAAGAGTATTTCACTGAACCCATCATAAGTTGTGGGTCTATGAAAGGAGTGGTAACTAACAGTAATAAGCAAAGTGACGCTCAAAGTCAATCTAATAAAGGTGAGGAGACGCAAACTGAGAAGGAAGTTCAGGATTATAAATACCCACACGTTGAAAGGAGAAAAGGGCTTCCCACTCCAATTGAGAAGGAGAAGGGGGTCAGCCTTTGGTCTATGATTAAAGACAATGTGGGAAAGGATCTCACTCGAGTATGCCTTCCTGTGTACTTTAATGAGCCAATATCATCTCTTCAGAAGTGTTGTGAGGATTTGGAGTACTCGTATCTTTTGGACCGTGCATATGAGTATGGGAAAATGGTAAGGTTGGGGAGTGTGGGCTCTTTTCCTCATTATACATTGCAGTCCTAATGTCATGTTCGTGGTAGAGATTGTCTGTATTGATGACTGCCCATACTTATTTGTTGTTAGTCTTACAATGTAAATCTTTTGGTGGTTATATTGGTGGAATAAATTTGTATGAAATTCTGATGTTTAGTAAGTCTTAGAAGGATTGCAGGAAGAATAGACCATCGGTCAATTTCTTGCATTAGAATAGTAAATCAAGTTTTTATTTGGCTGGAATGTGCACTAGAATATTTTGTAGTGCCTCAAACATTATAACTTTTTAGATAAATCTCACATTGTTCGTTTTTGGTCCTTTATCTTATTAGGGAAACAGTCTCCAAAGGGTTCTAAATGTTGCTGCATTTGCTGTTTCTGGATATGCATCATCTGTGGGGCGGCACTGCAAGCCATTCAATCCCTTGTTAGGGGAAACTTATGAAGCTGACTATCCTGATAAAGGAATTCGCTTCTTCTCCGAAAAGGTAAGGGAAGTAAAATAAATGAGCAAGGGTGTGATAAGTGAAAATGAGGGTGATATTTGCATGCGAAGGCTATTTATTATCTTGATATTTTTACAGTGGTTATACATAAATGTTTACTTTTTTCCTAAATTTATCCTACTCAATCCAAAATATTTAAATAAAATTTTACTTGATACAGGTTAGTCACCATCCAACACTCATTGCCTGCCATTGTGAAGGTAGAGGGTGGAAGTTCTGGGCTGACAGCAATATACGCACAAAATTTTGGGGGCGATCAATTCAGCTTGACCCTGTTGGAGTTCTGAGCTTGCAGTTTGATGATGGTGAAATTTTCCAGTGGAGCAAGGTGTGCATTACTATGTTGTGTTTTTGCTCTAAATTGACAGATCATTAGAATCATTTTCTTGCGTAATATAACCACCAAGGTGTGCATTTCTATGTTACGTTTTTTTATGTATGCTACTAGTGTGCTTAAATATCTTTACGTTGTCTAATAGGTCACAACAAGCATATATAATCTAATTCTTGGTAAAGTGTATTGTGATCACCATGGTACAATGCATATACGTGGTAATCGTCAGCATTCATGCAAACTGAAGTTCAAGGAGCAATCAATTCTTGACCGAAATCCTCACCAGGTTAGTGGTGTATTTCTTTTTCTGTCCGGTACGATGGTTCTATGTTGTAGTAGAGAATGTTGAATCATTATCATTTCTGTTTACTGGCCTGATATTGAGCTACTGGATTAATTGCAACTGTACACTCTACATTCACATAGGTCCATGGATTTGTGGAAGATGTCATGGGGAAAAAGGTTGCTACTTTATTTGGGAAGTGGGATGAAAGCATGCATTATGTTAATGGTGATGGGAGTGGCAAGTTAAATCCTTCAGATGCTTCGTTGTTGTGGAAAAGTAGTAAACCTCCTAATGTCACACGATACAACTTAACGTCATTCGCAATGACACTGAACGAGCTAACACCTGGACTGCAGGTAGACATGATGTAATACATCAAATGTTTCATATGCATTCTCATTTTTCCCGTATGCATCTCTCATTGATTCTTATAGCTTTGTCTGATCCTGGGTATTTGATCACGAATTAAGGAGAAGCTTCCACCCACCGATTCCAGGCTCAGGCCGGACCAACGGCATCTGGAGAATGGAGAGTACGAAAAGGCAAATGCAGAGAAACAGCGGCTGGAAAAAAGGCAAAGAATGGTAATTTTGGCTTCTTTCTGTATCTTTTGGCCACACACACACACACACACACACACACACACACACACACACACACACACACACACACACACACACACACACTGACATCCTTGCCCGCCTCATCAGCTGATTTTCTTTTCACTGATTCTAGGTTTTACCTGTAGAAGGCAATCCGATATTCATATTGTTTTCCTTGGTCATTGATTATGGTTTTTCTATGATCTTCCCAATCAAAATATTTATTAGTCCTATACTTCATGCGATCAAAGTAAAAATTCATACTATGATCATACGAAATGATGAATAATCCATACTAGAGACCAAGTCACTTGCCAAATTAGAGTCAACTGTGTCAATGAAACAACTTTTATGTTGGACAGTTGGAAAAATTATATTGCTGATATAAAAGAAGTTATGACTCTTTGGTAAGTTTTGGAATTGGTTGCATTGCAAGCGACTTCAGCAACTTCACCCAGTTCCAACATGAGAAAAAATGCATGTCTTTACTCTTGCCCCATTTACTCTTCTTACGCTTTCACAATATTTATTGAGTTCGTTACAGATTTGAAGAGCAAATACAGAAAATTATTTGATGCGTTCAAATATACAGATCTTTAGGAATGCTTCCAGTGTATTATAGTTTCCAATAAATATGTTTACAAGCAGATGGCATATGATTTAACTGAAGTTTTTCTTTATTACTATTAATGCTGGTGATAATCCTTGAAACTCTCAATGCACAGTCGAGGAAACTACAAGAAATCGGGTGGAAACCCAGGTGGTTCGAGAGAGAAGGTGAAGATGAACCTTTCCGCTATGCTGGTGGCTATTGGGAAACACGGAAGCAGGGAAAATGGGATGAATGCCCAGACATTTTTGGTGAATTTAACGAAGGCCTTGATGAGCAAACAGAAGGGTCCTGATTAAAATTCAGGTAGGTGCTTACTGTCTACAAAACCATGTTTGATACATTCTTAAAACTGCAATATCCACAAACGTCTCCATTTCCGTAGATAGATGATTTAACCCTACTAAACTCGTTCACTAGAAACGTCGAGACTTTTTTATGTGTAAATTTTCTTATAATGCAGGAAACATAAATTGCCTTGAGATGGTCACAGTCAAAACTGCGAGCGTTATAGCTTGGCGTTTCCTGATTCGGTGTATTTGTTCAAGAGCGGTCAGGAGATTGATAGCATTCGGGCGTTTAAGCGAAGAATTCCCTTTCATTCGGCTGTATGTTGATGGTTAGATTGTATCCTCGTAATGTTACCATTCAGTGTCATGGGATATTAGCTTACTTGTCTAATCCCTCTCCCTCCCACTCCTCAATCTGTCACACGTTGTAGTTTTTGTTTTCTTTGTATTGGTGCCAACCATTGGTTGAGCATTTTCATATTTAATTGTATTTTCTTGGAAATAAAAAGAAAAATGTAATTCTATCACCATTCCGTAATGTAATAGCTTTGGGCTGCCCATTATTATACAAGTAGTGTTCTTGCTAGGACCATCATCGGGTTGAACTCGATTCCGAATAAACTCAATCTCAGTCTTATATATCTGAGAATATTGTAGTAATTGTCCCCTAACCTTAACCTAATTGAAGTAATAGTTTCTTAACTCATCAAAACATGCAACTATGGTTATTTTTGTTAACTCTGTCAAAATTTCGTGTGAAAATGAGTCATGTTGGAAGAATCATTACTATAATTGAATTAAAATTGAGGAACCATTACTTCAATTGGGTTAGAGTTGAGGGACTATTTCTTCAATTGGGTTAAAATTAAGGGACTATTGATATAGTTTTTATCATTTGGTTTTCCATATTTGCTTCTTGATTCAGCCTTACGTGTGTGACACGAGACTCATTTTGATGGAAGTTCTTACGGAGTTCGCAAAAAGAACCATAACTGCACGTTTGGATGAGTTAAAGAACTAATGATCATGAATTTTTAATTAAGAGACTATTACACCAATTGAATTAAAAGGGACCATGGCCACAAATTCTTCTATATATCCGGACGCATCAACTTGTATCTGACAGATTTTTATTTTTCGAGTTTGAGTTATATGATAAAACAGCTGAAATTATGATTTCTATTTTAAAGTTAATCTACAGACGCACCAACTTGCTCTTCAGCCCTCCCTTTTGTTTTTCAACATGATTTAGACTTGGAATCTAATATTAGTTTTTCATAATAACTAAATGCCACTCGAGTTGGAACAATGGAGTAGTTGAATAATTGTGAGAGTGATCCCGGCTTTCGGATAAACGATTAAATTTAGAGGTCCAAATTCTCTAAATTCCAGTGGACAAGATTCATCCCATGCTTGAGACTGAAATCTAGCCACTGGTTTTTGCATAATGTGGTCCAAATCTAATTATGGAGGCCAAGTCAATGCTCTATAACTAAAGTAATCAGCTCCATTCTCCTACTTTCTAATTCGACCACAGGTTGGAAGTCTGCCATTTAAATCATATAGGGTTTAATATCACAAATTGTCTCTGAAATTGAATCACACCATCAAGATGGTTTCCCTAAATTGAAAATCGGTGAATATAGTCCCTGGAATAGGTGCAACAAATCAATATGATTCTCCCATCACAATTATGTCAAAAATTATATTACGTGCTAATGTGGCACACAAATGGGGTCTACAAGATGTAAGAATTTTTTTTCACAAATGGTATTTGAAATTAATCCATGCGATCAAGAGGTTCCCTGAAATTGAAAATCGATCAACGTAGTTCCTGAAATAAGTGTCACAAATTAATATGGTCATTCCATTTAAATCACTTTAGGACTATGTTGATCAATTTTCAACTTCAGTGACCATTTGTGATTAAAAAAAACGACTTGTGGGACCCATTTATCTGTTATATCAGTACATAACAGAATTTTTGACAGAATTGTTACGGAAGGGCTACACTGATTTGAGATGCCTATTTTCAAGGACTACATTGATTAATTGTCAATTTTGGGGACCATTTTGATGGTATGCGTCAATTTTAGAGACCATTTGTAATATAAACCCAATCATATTTTACTCACATCACTGAATACCTTTTCAAAAGCGTCTCCAATGGCGAGCTGCAAATTTAAAATGTAAAATTTTATCTCATTTATATTTTAGGAAGATTTAATCATGTAAATGTGGTTTTTACTCCAATTAGGAGATGTAAATTTGAATTTGGACACCTCTTCTTGAACTCATAGAGCTAATATTGTTTTTTTTTTCCCTCTCCTGGAGATGTGATAAAAGATTTAAATTTATATAAATATTTACATTTTCATGTTAAGATGGATATTTTATATCCCTTTAAAATTGCCTATTAAAATTTTTTTTTGATGAACAAATGTGTATATGTGTTATACATCAGAGTTGTCTCTGAGAATTTGAAAGTTTTGTACGGAAATTTTAAATACGGTTCTTCTTAACATGATGTTTTAAGAAACTAATATTTTTTGAAAAGCCAATTCAATAAAAAATCGTATTATAATATATGTTAAATGTCTTATATGAATTTAATTGATAACACTTCAATTCAAGTAATTGAATGATCTCATTTATTTGGGGACGAGTATTATGAGCTATGGACTGATGAGAGAGAAACAATCCAATATTCTTTTTCTTACTATACTATCTTCTATTTGTTTATTGTTGAACAAATTATATATTATATAATATATATGGGTGCAAAAATATCGAGGGACCTATGCAATGGCTCCTATTGCTCCTCCTCAAAGCCGACATTGGTATACATCTTCTTATACACCTCGGATTGAAGATGCTCTAACAGAGATCAATCTCATATACATGTGGATTGGAGCAGCAACTATTAGACACGCGGTCAATAAATTATTTAAGTACACGCATTATTACATTCTAAAACATAACCAAAGTAAAATTATAAAAACGTGGAGCCGGTGATGATTAACGAGCTTTAATGATTCTTCATTTCTTTATCTTTTATACATACAAGATTAATTACAAGCTCATTTAACAAAAAAAAGAAAAAAAAAAAGAAAAAACACAAGATAGGGAAATAAATTGAAAACTATACCATATTAATGGACACAAATCTCTACTTCCTCCAATTCTATGCCCTCCTCAGCAAGTCTTTTGTCCTTGTAGACATACCAATTGGCACAAAACAAATAGACAACCAAATTCAAAACACTCAGAAGTGCCAATAGCCAATAGAAATCATAAAGCTTTCCGTGGTTGAGATTGTCTGCCAGCCATGGGTTCGTGTCCCCTGTCACCTTGTGCACTATACTCACCAACAGTGAGCTCACGAAAAACCCTAACGAGAGGGTGCTCAGAAACAGCCCTGTGCTCATTGTTTTCATTCCTTTCGGGCACTCCCTAAGGAAGAAGTCCAGCTGCCCAATGTACGTGAAGGCTTCTCCTGCCCCCACAAAGAAGAACTGTGGGACCAGCCAGAGAACACTCAGTGGGATCTCAGCCGTTGGATTGCCTGTCAACCCATGTGATCTTGCGGCGTTCAGACGCTTCACTTCTGTGAGTGCTGCTGCTGCCATGGCAAATATTGAGAAGACCAAACCAACCCCTATGCGTTGCAATGGGGTTAGTCCTTGAGGGTTGTTTAGTACTTTTCTTGCAACTGGGACTATAATCCGGTCGTAAACTGGGACAGTTAATAGAATGCTGCCTACAAAGAAAGCAGTAAGGGATGCCGGCGGGATTTGGAACGATTTTCCGATGTGGCGGTCCATGGAGGTTGCTTGGGACACTGAGAATGTGGTCATTTGGGCATAAACTGTCCAAAAAATTATGGTAGTGGCCCAGATTGGTAACATTCTAATGATCAATTTTACTTCTTCAACATCGATTAGGGTTGATAAACTCCATTTGTTTCCGATCGTGGTTTTACCACCTTCTATTCTTGGTTCCTTGATTGCTGCCTTATCCAAGAAACTGCACTAGAAGAAACCAATTAATTCAAATTGTTGACAAACCCTAAGCCCTAATACATGTTCTTATCAGCCAAATGTACAACTTCATGGTAGCATCGTTTGTATGCATGTAATAAATAGTTCCCATCAGTGGTGTAGTGAACGATATTTTATTTAAACATATATAGATCTCCATTAGTTTAAGAAAAATATTCATGAAAAATTCCCTGTTACGTGAAAGGTTGAGTAATAAATTAATCGAGTCTCGTTAAAACGTGACATATATTATAAGTTTTTTTTTTAAAAAAAAAAAAAAATAGTATCCGGTCCTTAGTTACTAATGTTTATTGATTGAAACCTTATTAGTTTTCAAATTTTGATCAAAGTCCCTATCATTAACGTAATAATGAATTTACATGTCAGTTACATAAATTTTAAAATAACAATTAATAATTGATTTAGGATTTTAATACTCACACCTTTATTAAACTCCTAACTAATTTTCAATTCAAAACATTTCC
>JAOTRO020000016.1:13060184-13071557 GCA_028566515.2 Pyracantha coccinea | reverse complement strand
TTGAAAACAAGAGATCATATTTGCAACTAAATGCAGCACTCTTTTATAAAATGAGTTTCAATATTTTAATCTTAAATGTACACTGTTATAATTTTTCAATTTTTTCTAATCTTAAATGTACTCATCTTAAATATACCAATTTATTATATGTAAAATGTACAATTTTTTAATATAAAATGTACCCATTTTTTTTATATAAAATCCCTTCAATTTTTTTCTAATCCATTTTTTAAACTATTGTATCCATGCCAAGTTTAATAGAATAAATTTAATAATGTTATTAAACCTTTTTTTTTTTGAAAAAATGTACTCATGTTTTGATACAATTTTTTTTGTTAGTTTTGATGAATGTATCCATGTTTATATATTTAATATTTCTAATCTCATAAATTATAGGTTTTATTTAAAATCTCATTAATATAAACAACTTTAATTTTTAATTTTTAATTTAAAAACATATGTAAAAATACATTATCACATTAATGTCAGAGACTTAAAAAACTAAAAACTATCAAAGTTTCAGTAAAAAAACATTGGTAGTTAAAGACCACATCTGAAGTCTCTTTTTATATAATTGTAATTAGTTATTGTCCACGTGGCACAAGTTTGACATCATTATCAATAAAAATTTGGGACGTACAGTTAACACATTATTATTTAATGATCAATTTGACGGATTGACTAATAGATATATGACATTAATTTGTGTATGACATTGCAATGTTTAAAAGACGCAATATGAGATTGCCATTGCAGGCAAACTTGAGAGTTGAAAATATAATTTACCAATATATAATTGTTAATGCGGCCAAAGGATACAATTTGATGCTCAGATTAACCCATAAAATAAAAATAAAAATAAAAAATAAAGAAGAAGATAAGATTGGATGCTGCCATATTGGGTAACGAGTGAAACGGAGTGGAGCGATCTCCACTGAGCAGAAATGGATGGAAAGTTCCCAAAACTGCAAACAGGACGTAGAGTGACATGTCGTCAATTAGCCTCTCGTTTTAGTTAATAGTTTAGAGTTAGCTTGTACCAGTTCTCCACTTAGGATTAATGTACAACCAGGGACTGCCCAAGCCTGCCAGGCCACACAACACAGAGAGCATTGAACCATCAGGGCGGTGTTGCAAGAGAGAGGAGGGGTTCACAACTCCAAAATGCACAAACTCCCTCCAAACTGCACTCACTATGCACACTTTTTCAGTCATGGAATTTCCTGAAGCGCTAAACTCAACTCCCGTGCAGACTTTGCAATTGATCCTCCTCTTCTATGGGTAAAAAAGAATGCACAAAAGAGTATTAACATCTCCAGCATAATTAATTAAATGAGGGGAAAAAACCCCTGTATTGAAAGCAAACTAAAGAAAAACAGGCACCTGGTAAGAGCAGGCAAACTGCATTTGACCTTTTCAAGCTCCATAAAACAGATGTTGCAACGCTCCAGCCTAGGATAACCATTTCAAATAGATAGCCACCTCAAAGCTGATCATGCTTAAATCTAGATATAAGGTAAAGAAAAATGTATATCAGAACAATAAAAAGCATACCTTTTCTCGGCTTCAATATCAACGCCAACAGATGATGATGCAGATATTGCTGAATAGATCACAGAACCAAATACTCTAACCAACTTGAGCAGCATTTCCAAAGAAATGCCTAAATGCCTGAATAAAGATCAGGCCCGTCAAATAATGAGTATCAAAATTGCAGATGAAAGATCCCAAGCACAAAACCTAGTAAAGAATGGCTGTGATTTTATTTGCTAATCAGGAATGTTATTGTTGCCTATCAAATTCAGCTTGACTACTACAAGGGGTCTGTCATTCTAACACAAAGCAACCAGACCCAGGATCATAAATATTCTTCACCCAGGCAACATCCATCCTTCACCGGAAAATTGCTATTAGAGGCCCCTCTTTCACAGCCACCAACACTCTACCCCGCTTTTTCTTTCTTGATTTCATAAACAATTGTTCTCGTTAGTGAAATTTTATGGGCAATACATCGTCACAATTTCATTCATATCAAACCTGTGAATATGGTGCCCGTAGTGCACCAGAAATCCACATGCCATTCCATTTTAAGGGGAAAAAAATAATGTGGTGGCGAAGCATCACTCCTAAAAGAAATGATTGAAAATAAATCACTTCAAAAGCACAAAGCATATTTAGTTGAAAGAAATATTAGACTGGTTTCCCAGAGACAACTTGCACCAGCTTTTCCAATTTCAAACCCAAAAGTGCGACGCGCTCAGAAATCCACAGAAAATTATAACTAAACAAATGAATGGATGATACTTCTATGTGTATGCACAGCGCTTTAGAAAACACTGGGGAGCAGAGGACACCTATGACATAGTGAGCCCCCTTATGCGATAGAACAAAAGAAAAAGACAACAAGTAAAAAGGGGAATGTATCCCATAACACGGATATAACAGAGGAAAACCAAAGCACAAATGTATTACATATGTGCAGCTGATAATAACTAAGACTCAAAATGACTATATAAAGAAGACAAGTTTCTGGAAGCTGTTTGATGTCATTAAGATTCTAGAAGGCCCACTATCTGAATCCGCGACAAAGACCCCAAATAAATAAGAAAGAGAAAAAAGGAAGATACTGCTAAAACTTCTTACCTATCCATGTTACTTTCTAGAAGGCCAGTGAGGAGTGGTAGAAGACAAGTGCATATATCCAGCGTGACAATATCAAATTTTTCTGTCATAATGCCAACTACATCTGCAATGACCTGGATTAAAAGCACAAACATTATACAGAAACTTTAATTCTATACAATAACTAGAAGGGATGATTGATCCACATTCAATAGTATCTAGAAATTGAGGGCTCAAGAAAAACTTTAGTTCTATACTTACAGCATGATCAGCCAACTTCTCCATTGCACCAAGGACCGCCTTAACATCATTCCTTTCCCAATATCTATAGACTACCTGCAAAGAACTACCAATAACATTCATGAATTTATTAGGTGATAGTTAAATGTATTCTGTCAGCAAATTGTCACTATTATTATTGTAACTGAGCAATGATTGGTACTTGGTAGTTCCTCATTGCAGCTCAGCCATTCTTATATAACCTCCTACAAGGAACCATTAGTTTGAAACCTATCCCAAACCCTAGGCCCCTATCTATCCCCAACCCTATCTGCCATTCAAAACACTGCTAGCATAAAAAAAAATTATAAAAAAATAAAAACACTGAAATAACTGCTATTAAAAAAAACATTCACAAGATCTTGCATTTCTGTGGCTACAAAGATGCAAACAGAAAAATAAAGCTCAAGAAATTCTATAGAAGGAAGAAAGATGGAATACAATGAATTATTGAAAGATAGTTGATCTAAGCTTTATTGACAACCCCAATTAACAAGCATTGAGCTCCCATCAACTTACCAATGCCCAAAATTCATGTAAAGAAAGAAAAGATGCATATAGAAAACAATAGCACCACATAAACACTTAAAAATAGTCTCAAAACCAATAAATATAACCTGTAATTTGGCAAGACGAGATTGCATGGAGCCAACAAATAGATTGTGTTTTTCCAGGAGATCTGCAATAGCATCCTCCTCACTAGCAGTCACTGTTTCTTTTTCAGTAGATGTAGGATAACCTCGTTGCTTAATCTTCAAACAAAAAGAAGATGGTATAGGTTACAAATTTTGTCCACCAAAACGGAACACCATCCAGAAGTTATCATGAGAAAATGATCAATCTTATACAGTTCCATGGTCTCTAGTACGGTGCTCTATCCACGGTTTCTAGTCAGTCCTCATATCATGACATTATGGGGAAAGAAAAGTACATTGAGAATTGGGCAATCAATTTGCAAGTAAGTTATCTCATGATTAATGTCATTCTTTAAAAAATGACAGAATATTCTCATGTCATTTTCTTAAGTGCAATATGTAATGTGTATCAAGAAAATAAGATAGCACCAAAAGGCAGAACAAAGATGTGGCCATACCGCAATTAAAGGGATAATGTTTGGTGAAGATGCTGTTCCCATGGTACCATTGGAAGTAGGTCCCTCGTAGTTAGAATTTCTCTCTCTTTTCTCCCAATTTACAGCAATTGAGCGCATTCTCCCTAGATATACCATACAGAGCTTGGGTCATACTTCACTAGACTAGTCTTATAAATGATGCACAAGCAAAAACACTATACCTCCTCTTTGACCTTCAGCAAAATGTGCATCCCTACTCACCTTGTGCCCTGGAGCCTCATCTTAATAACAAAAAAGAAACAAAAGTGAAAAAAATAGAAGCTTAAGGTTTGACAATGACACTCAGTCTCAAAGGTATGAAAAAGATAGACAAACCCACATGTACAATGCCATGAGTCATTAAGGAAAACATTACAGATAATATAGAATAAAATACTATACAATAGAGAAACCAAACTAAAACACATGGGAAATGACAGCAATGAATATGCAAAACATACATATGTTCTTATAACAGCCATTAAGAATGCGCATATGGAGAATCCATTTTCAGAGTAAGGAATTTTCCCAGTGCCTTGGTTGGCAATACCATCCACAAAGGGTTAGTTGCTGATTTTGGTTGTCATGATCAGCCGTCCATCTGCTTGCTTTCACACTAGTGACAATTCCCTTCTTTTGCGTGACTATCTGATAAAAACCTATGTGGAATATTGATTATCATTTGAGGAAATGAGATGCTTGTGGTTCTACTGTATGCTTGGTTCATTCTACCAGCCTTGTACAACCTTTACAACTGATTATGAAAACTGTTTTATTTCCAAGATAATGCAAGAAACCTATAAGACTATAACATTATTACCACAAAGCAATTATTTAAGTAGGGGGTCAGGCAGAGGGGAGGGCGACCTCCCCAATTCACACACGCGAAGGTTTGAGCAGCTGATATTATAAATTTAATATTTACAATATTCTGCCCATAAAGATATTTACAGTATCAATATAATCTCCAGTGTTCACACATTGAAGGCTTGTGTAGCAGAGACCAGAAAATCATCAGACTTACGATAGTATGGCTCATTTATAGACATGTCAGTGATGTATAAACATCTTCAAAACAACCACCCCAAGAATCAAGATCCAAAATTAGACTAAATGACAATATATTGAATATATTGGATATGAGTGGAAAGCGTGCTACCAAGATTAGATACATACAACTTTCATGCTGGTAACTCGCAGTCAGCTCCATCATTGAACTTGTTTCATGCTTCCCAGGCCCAGAACATATATCATCCTTTGTGTTTTTTTCAGCATGTATTTCCCGAGTTGAATTTATAACTGTTGAGTGGCCATTCTTATCTGCCGCACTGCTTAATTCAATAGCCTTAGAAGCAGGGGATTCAGACACTGAAGACACAGCTGGCTTATCCACTTCTTCTCCGCTATTGGACAACTTCCGAAGATCAGTCGCCTTTGACTGCAAAGAAAACGCCAGTGGTCTTCCAGCAATGCCGACCTCTTTTCTAGACTCTGACAGCTCTGACCTCATACTAGTTCTTGGCACAATTACAGGTATGACATCAGACTTGTTAAATGTTGGAATATTAGCTGTTGAATGGGTCTTAGTAGAACTCCTCTTCAGGGTTGTTACAGTAGGAACTGCCACTGAACTAGCCGCAATAGTTTTTGGACTGGAATTCAAATTGATCCTTTGAGGAGTACCAGGAAAACCTCCTGTGGCTTCATTCAGAGGATAATCATCAGGCATTAAAGAGTCAACATCAGAATGAAGTAATAGCATAAAGAAATGTAAACAAGCTAAGGTAAGATCTGTGATAAAAAATTTAAAAAAAAAAAACCTGAGAATCTCAGTGACACCACAAAAATTAAAATTTAAAAAGGCTAACAGTTTGCCTACATGCAATAATTTTGGGCTCCTTAACGAGATCTGAATTCTGAGAAACTGATAACCTTCCCAGAGACTTTGTTTCCTTCACTAAAGAATCTGAATTTTGAGAAATAGATAACCTGCCCAAACTAGATTTAGCAGCATTTTCATTGAGCACGGAGAGATTCCCACCAGACAATGATTTAGATTCTGAGTGCCCACTCAATCTGCTGGCATTACCAATTGCATATGGTTCTATGCGCTATACCAAGCAACAGATATGTTTGAAATCAATAGTTAATAGCACCAGGGGTAGAAACCAAGAAAACACTCCAAGAACAAAGATAAACTGAATAATACCGAGATGTCTACAACCCACACTCCAACACAACTCTGATTGTATGAGCATCCAAGAAGCTTTCCCTCATGAACAGTAAGATCTGACAATCGAGACCATCCCACCTCCACAGCATCATGGCATCTTATTGGCTCCCACGAGAAAACCTACATAGTAAAATTATAAAGTATGCATATCTGATAATCCTGATTATTATGAAGGATTATATGAGCTTACCTTTAAACTTTCATGCAATCCACAGAGTAGGGCTCTCCCATCCGGGCTAAAAGTCAAAGAACGCACTCCAGTTGTCTGTTTGAAACTAGAAATTAGATAGATAATCTCCTTATAGAAAGAAAATCATGAGAATCTTAATTTCTTGGCAATATGGACCAATACTTTTACTAATTAAGAGCCAAGAGCAGTATTCATGAGGTACACAGTACCTCAGGTCCAGCTGAGCCAATTAGCTCAAAGGTTTCGAGGTCCCAAAATTTGACAGTCCTATCCGCTGAACCTGAAAGGAAGTGAGGAAGGGGGAAGAAAGCAATATATGTGAAATACTGTACAAGGACAGATGTGCAGTGCAAATGATTACAGATTACCAGAGTTTACAGTTTATATGCTGGAATAAAAGCAGAAGTAATAAGCACTTTATATGATTTGAGCAGCATGTTATGCACATTTATTGATAATTGAAACAAACCACACAACTTTGAAATGACACTATTATTGTTACTTTCATAACTGACATTGACAGCAGCAAAAGAGCCACTCTAAGAAATGAAGCAGCTACTGTAGACAGATCGACTCGCAAGTTCCCATTCAAATAGGATACACACATGAAAATTCACTTGTCAGTCATTGGTGTTTTAGGGAATCTCGAAGACATCAAGGTCAGAACATGGTAGAATATGTACATGACTTTTCTATGGGTAGAGTTTAAGGCAATCAATAAAGTAAAATCAGCACTGATACTGAAATTTCAGACATACAAATCTATGTTTGGAAAGGAAAAATGTGTCAAAAATAGAAAAACTCAACAATGTTCTTTAACAAAAATATTAACAACAAAGCCTTATCCCACTAAAAGTGGGGTCGGCTGTATGAATCCTAAAACGCCACTGTGCTCGGTTTTGCACCAAATCTTCCGTTAGCTCCAACTACTCCATGTTTTTTCTTGAAGTCTCTTTCCAAGTCTTCCTAGGTCTTCCCTTATCCCTTTTGCCTTGAGCCTCTATCTCATAATCGCATTTTCTAACTAGAGCATCTATAGGTCTTCGGTTCACATGTCCAAACCACCTTAACTGATTTTCTCTCATCTTATCTTCAATTGTGGCCACTCCTGCTTTACCTTGGATATCCTCGTTCTGGATCATTTCCTTTCTCGTGTGCCCACATATCTACAAAGCATTCTCATCACCACTACACTCATTTTTTGCACATGGTGACGCTTGACCACCCTACATTCCGTGCCATAAGCATTATTGGCCTTATTGCCGTCCTCTAAAATTTTCCCTTGAGTTTGATCACACAACACACGCGATGCACTCTTCCATTTAATCCATCCAGCTCGTATTTTATGGTTGAGTTTGAGTCTCTCTTAGTTAAAAAAGTAATGTGTTTAGGTCTCGCAAATTAGTTGCTAGAATTTGTAAGTATATTAATGTGTATCTTTCCGGACTCATGTCCCACCCAATTAGCCTACGGGGACTACTTTGTAAGCTTTTACTGTCAGAGTTAGTAAAAGAATCTTTTCAATTTCTCTGTTGTAGTGATTCCAATCATGTCTGGCGTGACGCCATGGCCAGAGTGATTCCAGATATCTTCTTATATCCATATGGCTTCTGATTGTCCTACATCAATGAGATTCAAAACCTAGATATATCCAAATATTCCATCCTAAGTCACAGAAAGATGTCTCGGAAAGATATTCATATTCCAACTTATATTTATAAATTTTCTTGCCCCATTAAACAACACAAAGCAGCAGACACCAGGGTATCCAATGATCAAACTGATCCAGTTAAGAACCAGATAATAGGTAAAACGATTTCAATAAGAAATGAAAACAGCAGGTAAAACTACTATCTATAGCAAGAAAGAAGCAGCCTACAATGAAGCAATGGCCTATGTTGAGCTGTAGGATGACAAAATGGGACTTCAATATATAAACAATAATCCGATACCTCGCGGGACTATCAGAATACACCGAGGATATTGACAACCATACTGTAATATACAGCTAATAACACCAGCTCAACGAACGACTGATGAGTACAAAAGAAGAACACTAACCTGTTGCTAGCAGAAACTCATGGGGATGAAAGTCTATGCACTGAACCTGGCCCTCATGACACTTGAAATCATGCAGCATCTTTCCAGCAGTCAGGTCCCACAACTGTGAAATAATAGACTTTAGTTTATATGTTGTCCAAAGAAAATGGCAAATGGCATAATTTGTCTAAAGATTACATGTATCAACATCCAAAATAATGGCCAAATAAAATAGAATTAATTATTTTGCAAGAGGAAAGAAAAACTAACCTTCACAGTGTTGTCCTCTCCACAAGAAACAACCCAGCGGCCATCCGGGGTAAATCTGATAGCATTGACCCCTCGTGTATGGCCTTTGTATGTGTGAATACACCCCTTCTTCCTGATATCCCATATTTTGAGATTTGTGTCTAAGGAGCCAGATGCAAAGAACTCCCCAAAAGGATGAAAGTCCACAGATATACAATTGGATCTGTGACCAGTAAGTGTGCGGACAACTACACAAAAAATCACATAGGAAAACCAATAAAAGATATAAAAGACAATTTGACACCATAAGATAGATATCTAAAAAAGCTCCAGTACAATTTCGGTTGGGGGTGTTCTCTTGTTTGGACTGGAGGAATTTAAATTAAAATATTGCAAAAAAAAAAAAAAACAAGCGGCATACTCTTTGCCTCCTCTAAATCCCAAAGCTTAATTGTCCCACTTGCAGCTCCTGCAGCTACCAAGACCTCTGAAGAATCAAAGCTTACTGAATCAATTCCACTGGTGTGTCCAGACAAACTCTGGGCATGAAGGCACGTTGAGAAGATTAGAAATAATGAAATAAAAAATTTGTTCCAAGTTGATAACCATACAATGTCGCTGGAAAACTTGCAGCAGCATCAAATATTAACCTCAAAAGGAGAGAGGGAGCGAAGGTTACCAGTAAGGCATTGGGTTTCCCAATGGCCCAGAGATTGACCTTGTGATCTTCTCCGCCGGTGACAAGAACTCTCGAAGATTTTCTGCCAATCTTGAGGCAATTCACAGCTGCAGAATGTGCTACAAATTCCTCTGAGCCACACCACAGGTTAAGGCTAGAACTATGGGAGATATTATTCTGAATCTGATACCCATACATACACACACACACACACACAAAACAGTCTGTTTTAAGTATAAAAAGCAAAATCATAGATTGTGTGTGCGTGCAATCTACAAATGAGGGAGGGAAACTGTAGAGCACATAGCGAAATAAATAAACCAAGATGAGGATACGTAGTTTGTAAGCGCGTTTAGTAGTCATGGGGGAAGAAGAAGAAGAAGAAAAGAGAAACCCTAGCCGCCCTAGGTAAATATAGCAGCTGCACTGACCAAACCAGTCTGCCGCGGTCCACACACTGAAATCAAATCTCAAATCTCAAATGTCAAGGTGCTGCTGAATACGAAGAGGACGGTGATGATTGTGGTTCCATTCCGGATCTCGAAGAATTCACTCCGTTCCGTTCCGTAACGTTCAGTGCCTTCACATTTCAAAATTGAAAATTCAAATACAGAACAAGTTAAGGGATAAAGGAGATTAGATCGGGAGAAGAGAGCGATAGGAAATATGAAGAGTAGAATACAGAGGTACATTACGTTGAGGTTTCTTTCTTTTGTCGCTGTTGCTGCTTCTTCTTCACACTCTCTCAAAGTTGTCACAAAATCTAAAATTACATTTCTTGTCAAAGTTGAAATTGAAAATGTACGCGACAGAGAGAGACAGAAAGACGAAAGACAAAGGTACCGTACAGCAGAGGCAGTAATTAATTAGTAATTAGAGTATTCTTAAAAGATAATTAAAGTTGGAGAAAGAATTTAGTAGTTAGTAGTTACTGTTACCAGCGACAGCGACTCAGCGAGTATCCCTCTGCTTCCAACTCCAATTTCATTCATTCATTCCCCGGAGCAGACAAGACCAGAGCAGAATAGATTGCTCAAGTCAAATGGCAACCGCGGGCCGAGTGGCAGCAGCAGCGCCAATATATAATGGGATGTGATATTCACACAGACGCACACGACCTTGAGCCGCTTTCCTTTCACGACCTGGGTACGAATTGGTTGGTTTCAAACTCCGTATTTACAAGATTTAAAATTAAAATCTATTGTATTTTTCGCTTTTGTGAAATCTGAATTCTAAACTCCCAAAAAATACAAACTCTAACCCACACCCCACACGGACCCACCCAAAGTTACAAATGCGACAGTTACAAATTTTTTTAAAAATTACTTTTAAGAGCTCAATTAGAGAGAATCTCACGCCCCCTTTCAATCTTCTTCCTTTCAAATATTTTAAAAAAAACTAATGAAAAGTTTAAAAAAAAATATTTTAATGAAAAATGAAAAATAAAGGTGTGGTAAATAGTACTAAATAAATGTAAAAATATAATTTTTTGTTAAAAATGAGCAGTACCGAAAATGTTTCGTTAAAAATTCCTAATATTTTATATTCTCATTTTGATTTTTTGTCACTTCTATTTTGCTACTAATATCTATTTATTCATCACTTTTTTTTGTCTTGCGCTTCCAAAAACTAGATGCGGTTATTTCTCCTGCTAATCATAAGCTGATATTTGCCTCCTTCCCATTTGGAGGGAAATACTTTCACTGGTCACATGGTTAGAGTTTATATCAAATGTCATAATCGAAAATAATTATTTTATTTATCATTATTTAAGATCATGTTCAGAGAAATTTATCAAGATCAATTAATTTGATTCATACGAATTACTAAATAGTCTTTAAATTAAATAAATTTTTGTAAACATATATCTTAAGGGGTATGCTATTTATACACCTTATTTTGTTTCTCACACATCCCTTGATAATTTATGTCCGTTGATTTTCTTCAATTTATCTAATCCGATGACCGAA
>JAOTRO020000016.1:13039785-13050954 GCA_028566515.2 Pyracantha coccinea | reverse complement strand
ATCCTCATCTTTAATTCCATTTCCTCTGATATTTGAATAGGTGTCAGCTGGCTTGTTCTTGGCTGCATCAGTTTTGGTTGCTAGATTTATTAGGTTTATTAATTTCATTGCAATTACAAACTTCTCAACCTCTTGGGAATCTTTCAGTGTTTAAACAAGTATAACTTCTTCTAGAAACATGATATTAACAATCCACGAAATGCTCTAGAAGATAGACATCTGTAGCTTTCCAAGATAAGGCTCATTCTCTAATTCATTCTGAGCTGTTCGCAACTTGCTTCCAAAGTCAGCTGATCTACACAGGCAGTTTTGATGAATTTGTTACTTAAAATCCCACTTGTGCTATTTTTCTTTTCTTTGCTTGACAATCCTACAAAACACAAAAACAAAGCAAATAGCTCAAAAATATAAGTAACTAACTAAGAAAGGACAAGTGAATTTGATGTAAAATATATATAAATATGAGCTTAACAAATACCCCCAAACTTAGCTTTTTCTAGTCCTCGAGCAAAACAATGAAAACATGAAAAAGTAGCAACATGAAAAACATTAGCTTGGTTCCGCCCCCTTTGGCAGTTACAAAGCCTTGTGGTGGTTTTGAAACCTCAGCGTCGCCTAGCTGTGTTAGAGGTAAAACTGCATTTGTCTTAAGCAGCTTTACATCATCCTTGTGCAGCTGTGTGTCGACTTTGCTTGTTCCAGTTTCAAATGGGGATTGACCATTCTTTCTTCTCAACATTGGGATATATCGGAAGACAGGTGTGTTCAGTCCTTTTGAGGACGTCCCACTCCCTTTGGTCGTTGTAGGTTTAGCAGGCTCATCATCGTTTTTTCTTGAAGATGGCATGGCTTCCCCTTCTTGCTTCTTGGCTTGTGGTGAAGAAAGAACTGGCACGTGTAAGGGTGCTTGTTGATTCTTCAAAGGTTTTGGCGAAGAACAAAGAGAGCTTTCTTGATCTTTCGGAATTCTTGGGAATTTGGGAAGTTGGATGCTTGAGAGCTTTAGAGTTTCAAAGCTTCAAGGTGTGTGTAAGTGAATTGGTGAATCAAAATGAATGCCTTGGCCTTCTATTTATAGACTTTCTAGGTCTTGATTTTGAATATAAAATTAGAACCAAATAATTTCTTTCTGTCAAGTGTTGACACGTGTCCTTCTTGATGACTTATCCGATTTTGTTGAGTCAAGCGCTATGTGTACAATTTGTGCGACACGTGGCACATGCCATGTATGCCTCGGCATGTTGAAACTTTCATGTGTTGGTCAACATTTATTTTATTGAAATTTCGACATCTACACAATCATGTCCCAAAGCCGAAGACTCTCCTCAGCTATAAAAGAAGATCATTCTCCTACAATTACAATTAATCCCTAATCTCATTATTAATGTACTTAAATTCGTCATTAGAACCCACTAATGATGATTATACTTGAACCTATGTATTGTGTACCTGTGGACGTAGCCAAACTTATGGTGAATCACGTACATCTTGTGTTTGCTTCCCTATCTCTATCTCTTTCCATATTATCATCATTAGGTGACCAGAGCAACCGAGCGAAGGTCACAAACTAGACACTTTACGTTGGTCCAAAGTCTCACCGATTTTTTGCATCAGCAAGATGCAACATGATAACCACCCCAAATATCAACATGTAACAATTTGAAAGGTAACTTGTTTGCATCACAAGGTTTATCGTTGTACTTAAAGGAAATTGCAATCGCGTATATTTAGCCAAAGGACAAACCAGACACTTGTTTGCATCACAAGGTTTATCGTTGTTTGGAATAGAGAATACGGGTGACACTTTTAGAGTAGTGGTTTGTGGTTTGTTTACGATGTCAAAGGTAAAACCGTCATACCGCGTATATGATCCTCGTGTCCTCCTATTGGATGCAATTAATTTGTGTCGATCCACAGGAGAAACTTACCCGATATATATTAGTTCTTTTCTATACTTTTACAAACGATAAGCTTTCTCTGTATAAATGGCATCAAGTATATATATTGTCAAAAAATGGACAAAAAAAAATATACAATCAAGCTATTGCGTTCAAACTACAACTAATAAAATACATGAGGTTAAATTGCGACAATTGAAACTACAAAGATCAAAGTGAAACTTTTCCGATTACATATGGACTAAAATAAATCATTGAAAATTTTCTACCATGCAGGCATTGAAGTTTTAATAGATTAAATATGTAAATTCCGCGTGAATGATTAAATGGAGATTACCAGAAGTAAGAGAACCAAATAGCAAAGTCCAATGCCTGCAGAGTAGAGATTGGAAAATAGATAATCTAACACATTCAATTTGATTAAGGAATTTCCCTATTCACGGGTCTTCGGCCAAGAAATAAAGAAATATACAAGAAAAAAATTGAAGGGGGAAAAATCAATTTATCCAAAATATTTAATTATTACTCAGCTAGCATGGGAACATAGCACGTCCTGGGTACATCACCCATCAATATTCCAAAACCTATAGCTGTGGCGCCTGGCACAAACCCAATCTGCAAATCTAAACACTGAGGATTCATAATCACATGTTGCGCCGACCACCACCAACCACTCCTATACGTTGCCCAGACCGCCATCTGAACACTAAATCTCACACACCCCAGTTCTCTATCTTTCGTCATCTTATTCAACATCCCTTGCTTAAGCGCTGGTTGATCCCCTTCCCAATTCGCCATTCTAAGCCTGAGATGCAGTTCTGTTTTTGTCTTCATGGGCAGACCAAATGGCTCCATTGTTTCGATGGCAAGCGGTCTGTCCTCATACAGAACGAAACCTTCGAGCCGATTGAACCAAACAGAGGAGACAAGATTAGGGTTAGCAATTTTCAATTTGACGTCCCATTCGGCTGTTAGGTTTCTGTCGGAGACGTTGAATTTGTGCACAGATAAGGTGGTAAGTTGCACAACGGGGGCTTGGGGGCCTAGAGTGAGCTCCTTGTGTATTAACGGTAGAAATACGATGATGGCAAGAGTGATCAAGGAGAGAAAAATGAGGAAGGTGAATTTGGCAATGGTTGGTGTAGTGGAGACATTGGTAGACCTTGTCGAAATATGGGATTTTGAATTAGGGTTGTGTGAAACGGGAAGTAAGGGAACCTTGGCTGAGCGCTCTCCTTTTGCATGCTTTGGTACTTGAATCTCCATCAAAGATGACGAAGCCATTTTTGACACAGCCTTTAATTTATTTAAAGCTGATCAAAATGTACGATATTGAGGATGATGGGGATGGGGATGATTAATGAAAGCATGCATGCAAGAGAGAGACCTTCGGACGATCAGCCGGCGTAGGGTTTCACCGGTGAGCGAACCACTACGACGGCTGATGTATTCCTTACAAATGTCGCTAGCAAGTCGGAGGATGTGCCCAGCTTACGGTTGGGTCACGGATCTCCAATCCTGCCTAGCTCATGCATGCAAGAGTACGTTGAGGAGTACATGGTCATGGGTTTCCCTAGACTTTGTGCACAAAACAGTCTGGAAGAGTTGGATAAGGATCACACATTTGTATGGTGGAGATTTTTTTCAGCTCCTTTCCGTGTCTTGTCGTTTTTTTTCTGGATATAGGGTCTTGTGTGACTACTTTCTTGTCGTTGACCCTTAGGGTTTCCTTGTGGTAGCTAATTTTGTGTCATGTGGTTGCTGTTTTCTTTACTTTAATTATTTAATTTTTTGCGTAAAGCGATATTAAGAATTTAAGCTTCATTATGAGAAGATGAGATGGTCCTATCTATCAAGGCAATCCATCATTTGTTGGTTGGTGTTGGTATGGAGTTAAATTTGTATTGGTCAAAGGAAGAAGAAATTTTGTCAGGATAATTTTATTGGCACTCCACATTTCGTTTAATACACCTCATTTAAAATTTTAATATTAAATAATTTATATGACAATATGAAATAAATATTTAAACCATAAATGTCTTTTAAATACAATGTTATTGTTTTTATGAATGAGAAATGCGAAAAGAATACACCTAGGAGATGTCAACTTGAATGTGTCTTGTTAATTTATCCATTACCAATATAAAAAGGTAAGGACTTAAACCTGAGCTTTGGTGTAATCCTATGGTTATGGGAAAGCTTTTAGTTTGTCTTTCATGAGATCTTATTGTAGTCCTTACTTCATCATACATATTCTTTATTGGTTGAATATATGTTACTCATACTCCCTTCTTCTCTAGAATCCTTCAAAGAATTTATCTTGGCCCTATTGTGGAACCAAAAATAATCCTAAAATTTTTGGAGCTGCCATATGGACTTTTTCCTAAAGAAGACAAGAATGCTCTCATTAAATTGGCGAGGCCCACATTTAATCCACACGCAGCTCAACCTTTCTGAAGACATGAGCAGCTGACTATGACAACCTCAAGCTCCTCTGCTCATGGCAAGGAGAAAAAGTTAAAGGCATTAAAGATAGGATTAATTACTAAATCCTATCTTTAATACATTCTCGATGAAAGATCAACTCAAACAAGTAAGAAATCTTCATCATATCCAATCAAGGATACTTCCAAGAATATCCCAAGACATTATCTCATAATTAATATTTTGGAATTATTCTTTCCTCATCCATCCTACAAATAACACAACTTGTCCAATGAGAAACTGCCGCGTGTGAAGCAAAACCCTGCCTCTACAGCCTATCACCTGCTCATAAATACTTCACCTACACCTGTTTTTGGTAAGCTTTTGCTACACTATTAAGCCCAAAACTTTCTCTTTTTTCAGAGAAAGTGACTTAGGCAGGGAGATCCACTGGAAAAACCTTGTCTGCGTGTGAGGCTTTGGCCTAGATCAAAGATGTTTATTTGTTTTGCAGGTGCAATTTCGTCAAGACTGAAAACAGTGAAATTTTTCTGCCTCAAATTAGTGTATTCATTGAAAGCCAATTTAATACCTCAGAAAAGGCTTCCGCATTTACTTTTCAGATTTTTTTGTTAAGTTAAATTTTCCGTACGATCCTAGTCATTAATTTTTCTTAAGGAAAGTTTTTTGATCAGTTTCTAGGGAAATGATACAATGATATGAAACTCTGAAACCACGATGAACGGAAAACTCTACGTCTAAGGATATGGATTGGGAGGTGAAGAAAAAGACGTGGCCCCATGCCAATGCTCCTGGAGACTTAACGCTGCAGTCGGAGATGCCATGCCATCGCGGAGCACCACCACGACCACAGCCCAAGGCGCTGTCAGCAGCAGGCCTAGGAGCGGGCAACCCACTTTGTAACTGAGGCCGAAGCCCAAACCAATACAGCAGAAGTTGCCCGCCATGCAACCAAGCGGCGCAGGCCCAAGCAGTACATCAGGCCCTTCTCGCCGAGAGGAGCTGACGGTCAGGCGGGCCAAGGCGACTTGGCTTCTGCTCTAGACCAGTTGAGCCGAACTGACTCCCCGTCTCCAGATCGGCTTTGGGTCAGACAGGGTCGGCCAGACCGACAACTGAACCTAGTTTGCCCATCCAGAATCGAATTTTGCACCTACTGCTCATTACACTTCCGCCACTCTTGGAGATGCCTACCAAGTACCAACCGAGCTTTTCCACCCCAATGGTGATCAGCCCTTCTTCACAGATTGCAGATTTGACGAATGCCCTTTTGCGGTGCAACAGACCACCTTGGTAAATCAGCTCCTGAAGCACATCGAGAAGCAGCGCGCCCCAAACGAGGTGTCCCAAAGCATGACAAAGGTGAATGGCGGTGATTCTTTCCAGCGATGTCTTGGGCGTAAAGTAAAAGTACCTGTGAATTCTCACTCCCGCTAGCAATACCCGCTTGCTCAAATCCACCGAAATAAGTTGTAATGATGAATCTTGTGCCCTTTGTACTGGGCAACGACCTTAGGATCACTGTTTATGCTACAAGGATGAATTTCTTGGTTTATGAGATTGAGTAGCAAGAACGTATTGTCATTTGAAAACGAAAATGTTGTCAAGAAATTTAATCGGAGTTTCACTGCATAAGTTTATTATCCCCTTCCCACCATCAAGTTACAACCATGTCCGACATCTTGAGTGTTTGCTGCCATTGTCTCCAAATCCCGCAGGCAGATACTCTTGTCAGTCAAATATCCCTCTATCATCAGGAAATAATCAGCAAGAAAGGAGACCAACACCAATTTTTTCATTGCATGTATATATCACTGGAATAGACAAGTAGCGATCGGCTAAAAGTAAAATATCAAAAGATGCGAGTGTTAATCATAAAATCAAGAGACTTCTTCAGGACATAAACACATTCTGACCTGTGATGTAGAAGGAATCTGATCTCTTCCACGCTGATGTTCAAAATACAAAGACAGATCACTAATATCGAAAATCTACTGTGAAATGGAACGCAGGCATCCCGTTGCACGTCAACGGCCTGTTCAACTAGATGTTCTAACCTATTTCCAGATATGAAGAGTGCTGCAGGAAGCAACTTCTGCAGTTTCTCGAATATCTTTGATCTTGTGTTTGCACCACCAATAGAATTGGAAGGCACAAGTTGCAGACTGCAAAGAAGAAATGAGGCAGGATGGATGCTCATTTGCATGTCTCAAATTGATGCCAAGAGGCATAATTTTATCATAATCAAGTAACTTTGATGAATTGTTTCTTCATTTCTTTGGGAAGGTAGGGGCATGGCCTTCGGGTCTCCCAAAGAGGGTGCAACAAACCGTCGTAGTGGTGCTGTACATATTACAAGACGACTTGGGTGCGTTCTCGTTTGAGTTCAGGGTTTCAGTCACATGGCTCAATGGAATGTGTAAATATGGTATGAAAACATATTGCAAATCCTAAACCCTCGATGAGTGTTCTACTTGAAAGAAACTACATTCAACAAAAATTTGATTGCGGCACATCAGCCCTCTCAATTGAACAAATATCCATTATATATTAGACTCAGAAAATTCAGACCCTCACAAAATCAATGGTCATTAGCATTGCAACTAAAATTTGCCCTATTTTTAGCTGTTCACACCACTAAATTATTATCATATTGGTAGCCATCCGTATTGAAGTTCATAAGTTACTGAAATACGCCAGAAGAGCCGTTAGCCATTTCCCTGACCATTGTTTTAACAAACAGCTCCCCTGCCCTATACGAGGACCGGACCTGAAAAATTAGTAGATGCAAAGATTTTTCATCAAGAATGGTAAAACTAGGTTTCTGCATTCAATCAAGAATAGTATCGAAAGATAATCCACAGTATCTATAAAACTGAGACGTTAATGAAGATCTTACCAAGGGCCCACTGGCTACATAACGAAATCCAATAGACTCCCCATATTCCTTCCAGAAAACGAATTTCTCAGGTGAGACATATTCTTTGACAGTCAAATGTAATGGAGTTGGCTGCAGCAATTTAAAATCAAAATCTTTACCGTAAAATTCTACGGGAATAACTTAGTCTCGGTTGATGATTGCCTCAGAAACAGTAAAGTGGATCGCTTATGGAAAATATTAACCACAGTGAGTAAATAGGGCCAGATTACAGCCATTCTTCAAGCATACAACAAGAAGAGACTGTCAACAATCCAAGTCTAACTTTGGGAACTCAAAGAAACAACATCAGCCTAACAATCTGTAATTGCCAATGTATTTTCATGAAGTACTCAAAGCTAAATACACTAAAGCTATGCACATTCAACTAACCTGTAAATATTGTCCAAGCGTCAAAATATCAACATCTATAGCCCTTAAATCAGCCATGGCTTCCTTCAACTCATCGTCTGTTTCTCCCAGGCCCAGCATTATAGACGTTTTTGTTATCATCCCCTTTTTGCTTTGTTTTGCATGTCTTAGAACAGATAAGCTTTGCTCATACCTACATTACGCATTAAACAAACAATGTAAAGTAACAGCAGTGATCACAATTTTAGAACGAGAAGTACCAATCCAGAAAGCATACGATGAACTAGGTTGATGCTCTTAGGATGGGTTGGATTGGATGACTTCAGAAAGAGAACAACCAAGTTTTTGCTGGATTGGATAACTTAAGAAGGATGATTTAATGGGATTGGATAATTTTTGGATGGTTGGATTTGATTGTGGATAACTCACTCGATTCAAGGTATGTTAGAAGGAAGAAATGTAGGCCAAAAAATATATTACACATCAAGACATCAGAACAAGTAAGGAATTAGGTAATGTATGGCAAGCATGCCCAAAAAGTTAAATATACGACCAGAAATGCAGAAGCGAAAATATATAACCAAAAGGCCTTGGGGAAAAGACATAAAAGTAAAAAATAAAGATAATGCGGAGTACGACTTACCCAGCCCGAGGGTCTCTGACAATTCGTTGTAGTCGTTTGATGGTCTCAATGTTGTGTGCAAAAACATCAAGTCCGGAGTACAGCAGAGTGCGTACAGCCATCAAGTCACCACGAAAGTCAGAAGTTAAACACTCAACCATGACATCAGGCTTCAGATTCTGCAGTTGAAGATGAGTTCGTAAAACTTTACACCAAACTAATGGATGTATAACAATCAAGGAAGGGGCAGTCTTATTAGGTTGTCTATTTTGCAATGCTTTTGAAGTTAACAGTCAGATCAGATTGTGCACATAAAAAATACATACATTCACAGGCAGGCAAGATTAAAACCTTGTTGAAAAATGAAAATGAAAAAGTTAGGGAAGGGACCTTGAGGGCTTGGACAGTGCGAGCAAAATGACCACTTCCACCATCGGGCAGGTCATCACGATCGACACTCGTTAAAACAACATAATCAACACCCCAGCTGGCAATGGCCGTAGCAGTGTTCATAGGCTCCATGGGATCAGGAGCTGGAGGGTTCCGGCTGGTCTTGACGGCACAGAACCGACAGCCACGGGTGCAGGTGTCGCCCAGAAGCATGATGGTGGCAGTGGAAATGCCATCCCTGCCACCATTCCAACACTCGCCGATGTTAGGGCATTGGGCCTCCTCACACACCGTCTTCAGATTCAAACGGGACAAGGACTCCTTGACCTCCTCATACTTGTTTCCCTGGGGGGCTTTCTGCCTTAACCATTCCGCCTTCTTCATATTTGGGTCTCTCCCCGTGTAAGGTCCCATTCCGATTTCTGTTCCAGTTCCCCCCGCCACCACCTCACATCGTATTCTTACTCGTCCTGATGATCGCACATTCAAGGATCGTGTTGATGCACATATTCGGCCTTTTGGAACCTCAATTGGGATTGGCCAAGACCAAGATGATGAAGAAACTTGGGATTGCAGCTGAATTATCGTGCTCATCTTCAATTCTTCAATTTCTTATCTAGATTATCAAGATTTCAACCCACCAATCCAATCAAGGAGTTTATGAGTTTGGACTCACTATTTTTCAACAGCAACTACAAGGTGAAGGTGAAGGTGAAGGAGGAAGGGCTTGTTATTGCGGTTGATTACTATGGTTCTCACTTTTAGTCTTCGTCATGCCTTCTAAACAAAAAACAATTTAAATTTAGAACAATGTTATATACAATTTGCATTGAAGCTCCCTAGCTTTTGTGAGCCATATTAAGCTAGCATCACAAGAGAACCTAACTGTTGATGCGTAAATTCATTAACAACAATTCACATTACTCCAAGAATTACCAATTTTCTTATGACAACCAAATCAACATCTAGACACTTGTATAAGATTATTTAAGCCAGTATCACAACCACTAGATATACATTTGGTAGAAATTAATATATAAGAACCTATGATAGTCTTGGGCTATGAACCACCTTACATATATAATCAGAATTTTGGTTAGCCTCATAATATTGTTTGCACAAGAAAATATTTAAAAGCACAACTTCTAACCTACCGATCACTTTGTCCAAAAGCACAACTTCTAACCTAACTACTATACTCAGCTTCTTGAGAGTGCAGATAAAACTAAGACAAGAAGCAAAAGAGTGGGGACGAGGGAGAAGAATTCACCTTTAGGCCCCGTTTGGTATAGAGGACTGACTTGGATAACCGCTAACTTAAAGGCATATTTAAGGTACAGAAAATGATTTCACATTTTAAGGAGATTAGAATGGGATTAAACATGACAAAAACTTCCTCTAATCCTATCCTACCATTTTTGGGAAGATTGAAATTGATAAAAAAAATTTCTTGAGTAATCCATCTCCTACCACTACGTTGGTCACCAGTACCTTAAAATAGTGTCTTCTCCATTCCAATGCAGCCCTTCATACCAAACCATACCTTAATTACCAATTTTCATATGACAGCCAAATAACCAGAGAATCATATACATGTATATATAACTATAGGTGATCTTTAGTTCCGGTCCTGCTTAACTAAAATCTTAAATTGAAACTTTATTAATTTGCATACTTTTTTTTTTGAAGAATTAATTTGAATACTTTGATTCAAGGACAAAATGTTAAATTCTGTATTAATTAAGAAATTTCATAACAAAAATTATTAAATCCTTCCTAAAATGATGCAAAGATTAATATGAAATAGGGATTTTTAATTTTTTTTTTCTCCGATTTGAATTGTGTGAAATCTTATCTGATTTTTATAGTTCTTAAAAAAATGATTTTTTTTTATTTTTAATTATTCGCACGTTTTAATTGAAAAATGATGCATTATAAAATATGGGTCCATTAGAAATAAAAAAATGGATAAATTTTACAATAAGAAAATGGGTACAATTTGGTACATTTTGCATATATATAACGAAGTGGTACCCTTTTCTATAAAAACCTGGTACATTATAAAATACGTTATGGTTACAGATAAAAAATTAAAAAAATTACATGTATAAATAAAAGTTTTAAAATATGGGCACAGAAAAAAAATTAAATATATGGGTAGAATCAAACTAAAAGGAAAATTGGTACATATTAGAAGAATAGTTGCAAATTAAAAAATGAGTACGAAATAAAAATAGAAATATACGATACAAAATTTAACCATAAATATATTTATATCAAAGATAAGGCTTTTAACTCTAAATGAATCTATTTATAATTCTAATTATAAATTTAAATATGCTGACATATAAATACTTCATTACCAAAATACTGACCTTATCAAAAATTGAAAAAAAAAATTAATGAAGAATGAGAACCTAATTTAATATATATATATATATATATATTTGTAGACATCGAAATTTCGGTAAAATAAATGTAAACCGATAAATAAAATTTCAACGCTCACGTATCACATAAATTTC
>JAOTRO020000016.1:13022927-13036191 GCA_028566515.2 Pyracantha coccinea | reverse complement strand
TATGCACTTGATATAATTAATTTGACTCTTCCCTCTTTCTTATTTTCTACTAATAGGGCTTAAGAGAATAAGACAGGTTACATTTCAAATTGACTAATTCGCATATTTCCTCATTGGTTTTTATGGGTGATATATTGTTTTTCACAATGTCAATACAATTTAATTAAGAAACAATATAGACATGTAAATTTTATAGCATTTTAAATTGTGGGGGTCTCTTCATCTCAATTTTGCTTGGAGGAATTAAATTAGATGCTTTGTACCGTGTGATTATGAGTATTATAAATGAGCTTCACTATACATCTTTTAGATGTAATTACTATTGAGTTTGTTCGAGTGAAATTCAGGACATCAATGAAAATTGTTGGGGTTGGAGGAGAGCCCGGTATGCTGGATAAACTTTGAAATACTTGAAAATGTGGGAGTATGCTAAGTTTTTTATTAGGTGTATCAAAAAGTTCCATCGATCATTCCAGATGCATATTCTGAATGCTAAATATTTTGAGGTACTATATATTTTATATTAATTAGAAATGAGTGGTAATTTTTTTTTAAACAGCTTATGGTAACGTTATACGTGCAAATGCCATATTACGTTGAGAAGTCATGCTTGAGAGAGACATCTTAAATAGATATGCAGGTTCACCTTGGATTGGAACATGAGTTGACACTCGTTTGGAAAAAGATATTAAGTGAGGCTTAACAACCTCTTTGTCATATCCCATTTTATATGGACGTGACCCTGTGTTTGGTTGAGAGAGATATCCCACTATTGTGGAAGACAACAATGTGTTTGGTTTGAGGTATCCCGCTAATTGTGGAATAGACTATAAATTTATCTGTGTCTGTGTGGCGATAGCCTAGCTATAAGAGCTTGAGCTAAATATAAATTTATTTTGCATATATGCATTTGACATAATATGTTTGAGGTAAGAAATGGATCTTGCTGTATTACAAATCCACTATGCTAAATGCTAGTGATGATTATTACATCAAGGGGATGAGACGTATGTCTATAACATCAATCAAGAGTGATGGTAACCCAACCAATGTGAATGGAGATCTCAAGAAGTAGGTTTATATGGGTAAGAACAAGTCACTTGTTGATTGGGCGTGTATTATCAATTTATATCAATAACTCTATTGAGAGTTTATCCTTATGGTGTAGATAGTGCAACTACGGTAGCTTGTGAGGTTGAACTTATGTTCTTAATGAATACCATAACCTCTATATAGGTGGTGTGCTTAACTATAGTGCACATTTGATGGATTCACCTATTTGAGTGTGGGAGTGGGGCCCTTCCTATGGGAGCTTAAGCAGGTTCTCTAGAGCACTTATGAATATCCAAGTGGGTGCATGGCCTATTCGCACCAACCTGCTAGAACATGCTCGATTCTGAGGATTCAATGTGGATGGTTAGTCCTATGATTCACACAAAGAAACATTGATTCATAGGAAAGTTAATTTCACCAAATTTATGTGAGTTACGGCTAACTCGTCCTAAGGCTGGTTCATAGTCCAAAAGATACAAGTACTGACGCGTTGGATTCTCACTTTCCTTTGGTACTTCCTTGTCCTCTTTAAACTTGTGTTTCTCAAATTCCTTTTGGTGATTCAATTTGTATTTTGTAATATGTGGAGGATTGTTGGAATTTTTTATTGGGTATTTCAAAATACAACTCTTCGTTAGTAACTTTAATATCATTCAATTTGTTTTAAAGTCTTTATTTCAGTTTTTTATTAGTAAAACTAAAAACTGAAGCATTAACTAATTTATAATCGTTGTGGCTATAATGTCCAACGTTCTAGACCTTGTTAAATGACCTTCATGTATAGCCTATTTGTCCTATATCTAATATCATCCTCTCTTTGAGGCAAAGGTGAATTTTGTGGAGTAATCATCTCTCTCCTTCAACGGACAAACCCCACCTAGTTAAAAACAGTCCCACCATCTTATACTCTCCTAATCTCTCGTATTATTTCAAATACTATTATAATTTCCACCTTTCATATGTCAAAGGAAAGAATCGAGTTGTTCACTCGATTCAAGTATTGCGAGTGTACGCTTACAAAGATTGTTGTATTCTGGAGAGTAGGGCGTCATAATCTGCTACACCGAGACATTGTCTTAGAGTGGCGAAATCTACTCTTAAAGATAGTGACTACACTCCTCAACCTAAAATCTTGTCTAATCAAGGATCGACAAAGAGCGTTCTATAACTACAAAAGATAAGTATTTTATCTTATTTGGTTGTTTTATTTAATCAAATTGTGGTGATAAAATTGTGATATCCTAATATTAATTTTATGGGATTTGTTGTAAGAGAAGTAACATCCGAATCGTCAATATTTCCAACAGTTGATATAACTAGAAAGATAATGACATGCCCACTAAAAGCTCGACTTAGTGCCTTGATGAAAACACTGAAAATTAAGATATTGCGTGCACTTGGATTATTTATACTAAGACTCCACAATGTCAAAATCTCTTAATCAGCCAAATTTGAACTTTTATAAAGTGGAGCAATAGCTATTTCGCTAACTCTGTTGGAACTTTCATCCATTTTTTGCCCTTTAATTATTTAGAACATCTAACAGAGTTAGCCCAAAGGATCATTGATCTATATTATAACAAGTTTAGAAAATAAATCAAAGCTCCAATTGGACCAAAGTTTAAGAACAGTTACTCCAATTTTCTGTAGAGATATAGATGATACACGTACAATATGAAAATCCGTACCATAAGCCCAATAAAAACAGCCGAAAGTGCAAATTTGAGTAAACTACAGACCCTTTCTTTTGTACCAAAATTACAACTGCATGGCAAGGTACAAATTAGAAAAATTACGAATATTTGAATGTAACATCGCCTTATTAGATGTTACTGAGTTAGCCTAGTAATGTGGGTGGGTAAGAATAAGATCATGATTATGAATAGGCTACTCCATGATTCGAAACTTGAAATGTAACCATAAAGAATAGAAAGTGAATGTTCGAAGGTATTCAACCCATTATTGAAAGTTTATTTAACACAAAGGACCCTCAAACTTGTTTGACGCATTGCTGGGAAGGGATATATCCACCGTCGAAGCTTTAGCGTTCGGCTTCACCAGTATTGCATGGCTTTTTTTTGGTCTTTCACAGATCGAATACCTTCGAACGGTAGAGATTGCAGTCATTATGGACGGTAGAGATTACAGTCGACTCCACGAAGTTGGACTGCAGGTCGATGATCTGTGCCCAAGCAACTTGTACATCGGCACCTCGTATTACTCCATCTCCACTTATATCAGTAATTTCTCAGTACATAAATCCAATTAGTGTCATATTTAAAAGTGAAGTTTAAACAAAACTTTGACAAAATTTGAACTCATGCTGTACTGCAACCAAAAAATTTCCACATGATCATGAAACAAATAAGTTTACAAGGCGAGCCCTTGAGGTACTGACAAGCCCTCCCTCCTCCTCCATAACTTTACTTTTCCGTGCCAAACAAAATGGATGTGGTGCATGTGAATCAAGGAGAGCCCCGGCCAGAATCATCTGAATCTGAACCATCAACCATCTTTTCTAACGAATCCATGTCCCCTGCTTCAGAAAGCGTATGTATCCGTAATTTATCTGCATCTTCACTGGGAACAAGAGAATATAAGAAGGAAAAACATTAGTCATGAGCGCCAAAAACAGAAATCTTAAAGTTTTGTTTGGATCATAATGGCATGGGCATTTCGTTTTCCCTCATTCTTTTACAAGAATTCAAAGAGCTGAATATTAGGGATAGAGGCCTACTCTGTAACACCAAATATTTCTTTGACAATTAAGGAGCTATCCCTCGAACAGAACTCTGGAAGCTGCAAAAATTTCCCATGAAGATTCTTAACATACTATACTCCAAAAACCCTGATTTTCCATGAAAATAACTAACCTACCAAACTAAAGGTAGAGAATTTCCAAAATAACCAAGATGCATCATCATAAAATGTCTCAAGAACAATGGAGCATTTGTGATTATCCGCAGATTTCCCAGAAAACTTTTATGCTCTTCTACAAATCTGGAGTTATACTGATGCAGCAAATTTAGTGTATAAATTTCCAGGATAAACACTAACTCACATCATGCTTCAGCAAAAGTTCAGAATCTTTGAGGCTATGATACCGAAATGACCAATTTCTGTGCACACAATTCATAGTTTTAATTCAACCAGTGAAGTGGTGTCACATGTTTCAGCCACAACCATCCTGACAAACATGTTTAACCACTCCAAGGAGCAGTTGAGAACAGAATTTATTTAGTTTTTGACAGCCATCTCATCACAATATGCCGATCATGCAACCAAAAATGAAAAGGGGAATAGGTGGGGAATAAATATCCTTTGAATACAAAAGTTTCTCCAAGGTAGGAAAACTGGTAAGGCCCTATTTGGAAACTTAAACGAGTATGTGCAATAATTTTTTTTTCTTATCAAGAGGTAGTTTTCCACCATGTTTGACAGGAAGAAACCATAACTGGAAGAATACCACAATCTTTCTTTCATGCGACTCTATACGAGTAAGATTTCTAGTGACAATACTGAAAAGAGAAAAGGTGGGTGAGAAAAACTGAAACATACAAAAAGTATGTCAAAGTTATCATTTTGAATGTTCAGTCCCTTACCTCTGACAGATAGAAAACCTTTCCAAACAGGGCTTGAACAGCTAATTTTCTCTTGAAACCTCTTTCAGTGTAGCCTGAAACATCCATTACAACTGGGCCTGGAAACCGAAAACACGTTGTCAGCAACTGATAGCAAAGTTTTGGAGGGAATTTTTCCAACTTTTCATGGTATGGGTTTGTTAAAAGGTTAAACAGTCAATTAGTTTAATGTAATTTGAAAACACATGGATGAAAGAAACAGTACTACATTAACAAGATGGACAACAATAACATCAATAGAGTAGAATTAGTTGAAAGAGCGTTATTGGAGTGCACTAAAAGCATCCATCTTTGGTATCTCATAGGTAGGAAGAAGTGATCTGCTTTCACAATGTGTCCTCGTCAGATTATATATGTTCCCATCGAAAAGGCGACGATATGTAATTAGACCAAACGGGTTATGAAAGCAGTTGTTCGATGAGCCAGCTTACCTTTGTCTCGTACAATTCTTCTTGAAATTTCATTCAGAATTTCAGCGACTTGAGAGTCATCGAACATGGAAGCTTTTCTGAGCTGAATTAAGTTGGAAACCACATCTGGGTTGAATGGTTTTTCATTCAAAGTATACCAAATGTACTTTCGCAAAATTTCCTCCATGCCAAAACCAGTCTGAAAATTAATTAGCAGTGTGTTGTCAAACTCAAAATGGCAAAGTGTAACACAAATGAAAATTTATAAAAGGACACAGTACTCATTCAGTGGATAAATTTTTTATCAATGTCAGAAGAGATATACAGCTGAACTCGAAACTCGAAAGTGGTCCTCCAGAAAAACCATGAATCAAATTGAACGAATAAATAATTTTGAAGAATATGACAACAAACGCACTAGCTTGGTTCAGCAGTTAACAAAAGTGTAATCACGATATGGCAAATTATGACACTGCCTCTGAATTGCACATGTATTAGTTGTAGAAATGTCACCTTCTGCACAAGTTGGTTCAAGACATCGGGTTTGACTTCTGCCCCATTCTGAAACAATTCGTCTATTGATTTGCATAGCATAGCATTTTTATTCACCTGTTTTGTTTGTCACAAGACAATTAATCAATCAATCAACTAGAAAATCATTCATAAACCCCAATAAATAGTTGACAGGAAAATAAGGAGAAGATCAATCAATTAGAAAATCATTCATAAACCCCAATAAATAGTTGACAGGAAAATAAGGAGAAGATGAAGAAGAAAACAATTGACCAGTTTCTTGCGTTTATGTCGAGGGGAAGAAAACTTTTTGACGGTCTTGACAAGGGCAATGACGAAAGTGAGACCGGCATAGGCGAGAGGGAGAGCCAGAATCCAAGGGAGAGAGCTGGTGCCCACTCTGGGTCCAGGAATCGCCTGTGTGACGGAGCCCGTGAACTCTACCACGTCCAAGGCCTTCTCCTGAATCCACGGTAGATCCTCTTCCACCTCTTCCTCTACTTCCTCTTCTTCCGCTGGTGCTGCTTTACTGGTTTTGTTTCCATTGGAATTCGAATTCGAATGCGAATTACTCTTCACCGCCGCCGCAGATACAACGGCGGAAAAGGGTCTGCTTGCTCTGAGTGTCGGACTGAGAGGTCTGACACGACGACAATTAAAAGAAGAAGGAGAAGGAAATACGGATACGGGACTGTTGGCGGCGAGGCCGCGGGGAAGCAGTTGCAGTTGCAGTTGGGAAGAAAAGCAAGTCGCAGAAGCAAAAGCCATGAGAAAGTCCCTTCACCTCAATTCGCTTGTCGCACGAAGACAGGCTTAAATCTACCTTGCAACCTTATTATTTCGAAAATTCTCTCTTCCCGTGGTAGTTGTGGTTAAAGTGATTTTTCAACGCTTTATGTTCTACAAAGTGGTTTTTTTATTATACAAAACTTTAATATTTCAATTTGCAAATTGCAATAGGGAGAAAGGTTTTAAAATAAGTAAATTGTAACAATAATTTCTCATCTTTAATTTAATTGGAGTAATGGTTTCTCAATTTTAATTCAATTAGAGTAATGGTCCCTCAATTAAAAATTCATTACCATTGATCCTCAACTCACCAAAACGTGTTGCTATGATCTTTTTCGTCAACTCCATTAGAATTTCCATTAAAATGAGTCACGTGTCATGACGTGAGGCTAAATCAATGGGCAAATATGGAAAATCAAATAAGAAAAATTGGACAATGGTCCCTCAATTTTAATCCAATTGGAGAAATGGTCCCTAAACTTTAACACAATGGGAGCAATGATCCCTCAACTTTAATCCAATTGTAGCAATGATCATTCCAACATAACTCATTTTGACAAAATTCTGACAAAGTTGACAAAAATGACTATAGCTACATGTTTTAATGAGTTAAGTAATCAATAGTAATGGATTTTTAGTTAAGAGACTATTGCTCTAATTTAATTAAAATTGAGGGACCATTACTATAATTTACTCTTTAAATCTAAAATGCTGGCTGAGGAGTGCACATACCACTAGGACAATTCATCACTTGTAGTTGATTTTTTTATTTTAGTTTGATTTTTAGTTTTTGAATGAAAAATCACAACCCAATAAAAAGTTGAACAGAATACTACGTAAATAATTTCAAGAGCTTGGTTGAGTGAAAAACGAGTAAAGGATTGGAACTTTCTTACCAATTTTTTTAAACCAAATTTGCAAACTAACTAATGTGATTATAGATAATTAGATTATTAATTAAGTGTCGATTAACATGATTATTTTTTATTGGTAACACATCATTTAGTTTGCAATTTAGTTATTGGTAACACATCATTTAGTTTGCAATTTAGTTCAAAAAATTTGATCTCCCTAGCATTACTCTTTATGAATTCATTTTTTGGCAATATGATAAACAATACCGAAGTACACTCTCGTAGTTCAAATAAAATAAATAAAAGGAGGGGACATCTAAGGATTTCAACGAATGAAATTTGATGCATTTTTTTTTTCAAACGATAGAATAACAAAATTGATGCATTAAGTATATCAACGTTTGGTAATAATTATTATAAACTTAAAAAGTAGCTAATTCTATAAAGTATAAATTTTGATTATTTTTTCAAATTTCTCAAAGAAAATAGATTAGAGGGATTAGAAATGCATCACATGAGCATTGAAAAGGGCATGCAATACAAATTGCAAATGACTACTTGGAAGGAAACATTTACAAGTTCTCTTATATACCTCTATAATGCTCATGTGATGTATTTTCTAATTCCTCCTATATAACCTTTTGTAATTCATTTCTCCTTTATTTTGCCTAAATGTTGAAATCTAAAAGTTCCATCACCCAAACTAGGGCTGGGCATTTAAAATAAAAAACTGACTGAACCACCCAAACAGCACCGACAATTTGGTTTGGGTTATTTTTGTTTTGTTTTTTAATTTTCAGTGGTTAAACCGAACTGCACCGACTTTAATCGGTTTGACAATCGGTTCTCAAAATTCTTAGGATGTGGTTAATCGAATTGACATGCATATATTTTGTTTTATTTTTTTAACCATAATTAAAAAGTGTTCGTTATTTATGAGTTACTGTGTTTCCATCACATGAAAACAAAACCTAATTAGTTTAAGAGTCCCTTTGGAGAAGAACAGAGGGACCATTTCGAGAACGCAGCAAATGCTGCTTTAGTGATCTCCTTGGGCTCATTCATTTGTGTTTTCCCTTGAGCAATCACTCATATTGGTGCTATGTTTTATAGCTTTTGGAGAGAATTTTGTTATGTATTTTTATCTTCACACAAACCTGAACTGACCAAAACCAACCCGCCACTGTAGGTTAACCGATTTGATCGATTTTAGACCTAACTTGGTCAGTTTCGGTTTGCAATTTTGGCCCAACCGACTAGATCGATTTGGTTTCTGTTTTGGCCCAAAACCGACCCAACCCAACCCATGCCCACCCCTAACCCAAACATATACCCAAGAAATTTATTAAATTCATATATAGGAAAACCTTTGCATCTATATCAAGTGAAAGATATAACCACCATTGAAACTTTGAATCCCAACTAAATGTAAAAGATTTATAGGTCTTCCGTACTATGCCAAACAATTGAGTTTGACTCTAATTTGGTAAGAATTAAACTCATACAATGTAATGAAAATTTGAGTTCTATAGGAATGATTCTAGTTCTTGATGTTGAACTCATGAGTGTGATTCATCTACAAATTTTATCTTTGAAGGTGGATAGGGAACATGACTTGTTAGATCTCACATCGACCAGGACGGGTGATCCTTATATGTATATTCTCATCCCTACCTAGCACGAGGCCTTTTGGGAGCTCACTGGCTTCGGAGTTCATCAAAACTCCGAAGTCAAGTGAGTAGCGCGCGAGAGCACTCCCATGATGGGTGACCCATTGGGAAGTTCTCGTGTGAGTTCTCAGAAACAATACTGTGAGGGCGTAGTCGGGGCCCAAAGCGGACAATATCATGTTAAGCGTAGTGGAGTAAGCTCGGAATGTGGTGGACCCCGGGCCAAGATGTGACATGACTAGTGTTGTTGTTGTTGTTTTTTTTTTCTCTAAATTATGTTAGAAGTTCATTTAGAGAGTCCATTGGAGATGCTCTTAGAATATTGTATCAGTTCTCTTCAAATCTACTAAATTATTCTTTTCTAAAATTCTTTAGATTGAATATACAAATTTCTTTAAAATTCTAGTTGAGTGCATTCAAATTTTTGTGGACTTCTATAAAATATCTCTTAATTTAATATATGTACATTTTTCATACACACAACTAAAACCTCTCAAAATCTCAATTAAATGCACGAAACTCTTCAATTAAGGTCAATAAAATCAATTCAAGTCAATACCACTTACTAAGCTAATCTAAATTACTTATTAACAAAACTCCTTTTATCAATGAAAAGAGAATGAAAGGATAATTTGGTCTTCTATCACAAAATAAAAATCGTGGGTAGTAGTATAATTTCGCACAAACCAAATTTTGTTTTTTTTTTTTGGAATCTTTTGATATAGGCTTCTCACTTTTGAATTTTTTGGACCAAACATCTACGCTTTTTAGAGATTTGATTTAAAAATTTTATTTTATAATTTTATGTATTAGAATTAATTATTTCATGTACCTCCCTAAAATCTCACGCCCAAAAAAAAAAAAAAAACACACACACACACACATCATAACAAATTTCTTATAATCTAGCCATTTAATTACCCTCTCTCCCTTTAGAGATAATTGTATATAAAAAATTGTTGGTTAAATTCAATTTATTTTTCACAATAATCCTTATAATGTAGCAATGATTATCTACGATTTAAAATATTATTTTTTCTCAACGGTTTAAAATATTTTTAAATCTCACGAAATTAAACTTACCCAATGAGTTTGTCTTTTAGTATATTAAGAGAAAATAGGACTGAAAACAACATAAAGGTACCAATAAACAATGTGCATCAAATCGAACATACCTAAATGAAATATAATGTACCAATATCAACAATATGTTGTCAAAGTACCAAAATTGCGAATAAATGTACCAATCAACGATTTTTACAAATTTAAATGTACCCACCGATAATAGGCTTTTTATTCAAAATGGTCTTTGAGATTTGCATAACTCCTCGTTTTGGTCTTTGAGATTTGAAATCGATAGAATTGGTCCCTAAGTTTGTCCACTATCAATCATTTTGGTTATTCCGTGAAAATATCCATCAAATAAATTTAACATAACTGTTCAATGAAGGACCAAAATGATTGATGATGGATAATCATAGGGACCACTTATACTGATTTCAAATCTCAAGGACCAAAGTGAGGAGTTATGCAAATCTCATGGATCATTTTGGTTATAGTCGACATGCATAATGTATTGTACGTAATAATAGTTCGTCAACAACTATATGTTAAAAAAACATCAAGGAAAAATAGTTTCACAAAATAATTGAAAAAATTACACATAACTTGCTATGTTGGATCACAACTATTTGAAAAAAAAATCAATAAAATTTGTGGGCAAAGCGCTTTAATCAAATCTTAAAAAGACACAAATGTTTAATCTAGATGATATAGAAAATTTATAGGGGATTTTAATTTCCTCTTTTTTTATTTCAAACCTCACATGCATGTCATCATAGTATCTCTAATTTAAAAAATAAATAAACCCCATGTTGGAACCAAATTTACATATTTTATCTCCCTCTTTCTCTCTCTTATATTTCTCTTCTAATTCTCTATTTTCAAATAATTTTTTCCTTTTTAATTTTTTTTTATATTTACACACATGTAGTGTGTTGAAAAGAGACTAAGCAATCTTTGCACTAACCTTACATTTGGACCTTTCACTTGATCAAATATCACATGTCATTTTGTACACGAAAACAAAATATGAAAAACAAAAAATATATTTTCAAAGACACTAAAATCTCCTCATTGACCTCGACTTGAAAACATAGAATGTTGATTGTCACATCCCGGCTCGGGCCCTCATCACATCCCGGGCTCGACTTTGCCGTAGCACGATATTGTCTGCTTTGGACCCCGACGGTTTTGTTTCTGGGAACTCACATGAGAACTTCCTAGTGGGTCACCTATCTTGTGAATGCTCTCGTCCAAGCTCGCTTAACTTCGGAGTTTCGATGGAATCCGAAACTAGTGAGCTCACAAAAGCCTCGTGCTATAGGGAGGGGAGTATGTACATATAAGGCACATCATCCCCTCTCCGTTGGTCGATGTGGGATCTTACAATTTACCCCACTTAAGGAGAACCCAGCGTCCTCGCTGGCACAGCCGTGCCTAACGGCAGAGTGATTCTGATACCAAATTGTCACATCCAGGTTTTGGCTCCGTCGTAGCACAATATTGTCCGCTTTGGGCCCCAACCACGCCCTTACAAATTTGTTTCTGGGAACTCACACAAGCAGAATTTCCTAGTGGGTCATCCATCCTGGGAATGCTCTGGTCCCGTACTCGCTTAACTTCGGAGTTCCGATAGAATTCGAAGCCAGTGAAATCTCAAAAAGTCTCGTGCTAGGAAGAGATGGGCATGTACATATAAAGCCTAGAGGATCATCTCCCCTGGGCGATGTGGGATCTTACAATCCACCCCCTTAGGGGCCCAACGTCCTCGTCGGCACACTTCCCGCCAGGGAGTGGCTCTGATACCATTTGGAATCTCGTACTTTCCTTCTCCTTCAGTACAATACTTCAATATAAAATCTTTTACGAAAACTTCAAGTCCAAAATAGATATGTAAAAACATAACGTCAAATTAAGTGTGTGTGTGTGTGTGTAACCAATAAGTTGTAGTTTGCAAAAGGGAGTTGTTATTAGCACTCAAAAAATCTCATTTGGCATTTCAAACTTTCTATAATTAGAAAGAAAAATACATTTGTGAGGAGTGTAGAATGAAATTTTTGGAGTACTAATACCAATTCCCAAAGATAATTGCTAACATTAACTCTCTTGCGATGCTTTTGGACTCAATTTCTTAGAAACTTGTGCTTAATTATGGAGGCGATTCTTAGCTGATGCCATTGTGGATTTAGTGCACACTTCGGATGCAACTATTTTTGGGACCTCACTATCCCTTCTTTAGCTAGAAATGCTTTTTTGTTTGTTGTTTGTTGTTTTAGAGAATTCTCTTTGAAAGTTTTATCTGTTGGATAAGAATCACCGATCAATCACAAGTGTATATTTGCAAGAATAAAACGAAATATACATATACAAAATTATATGCTAATAAACAAGTAACATACAACTATATATGTATATTGACATAATTGTAATAAACAAGACTGATATTTAAAAAACAAAATGAAGATCGAGGCTTGCGTACCATAATGTCCTTGAAACAAAATTTCGTCCCTACTTTGTTCTTGTAGTTCGATGAACATCTGCTTCACGAGGATTCAAAGATCTGAACCATGATTCCAGCACATGAAGACTTGGTTTCTAGCGAATATCTTTGTGGTTTTCTCATAATGATAGGATTTGGTAACATTTGTGAAAAAGAATGTTTTTTGTGTTTTGATTGATTAGAAAATGCATGCATATACAATAATCATATACTTGTTCACAATAGATATGAATTTGAGAGGCGACTATTCAACATAAAAGGTGTTGGGCTTCATTTTTTTCTTAGATCTTTTCAGACGTTCTCAGACTTCACTCGAAAGGATAATTCTGTTGGAATAATAAAACAAATTAAATCCAAAGTTAATATAATAAATTACAAATTAATTTAATAATTCAAATATTGAATTCAATATTACAGCCCGAGGCCAATTTTTACAATTAATATATTTTAATTATCAAATGCCAAAATCCAACCCAAGATTCAAGTCCAATTTTGCTCTCCATAGTCCATCTTTCCAATCACTAAGTAAGAAGGACAATGTTTTGTGAAGCGTGAGAAATTTTTGATGGTGAGTAATTTAGGACAATAAGATATAATGAGATTTCTACCAAAAAACAACATTATTTCCTATCAACAACAACAACAACAAAGCCTTTTCCCACTAAGTGGGGTCGGCTATATGAATCCTAGAACGTCATTGCGCTCTGTCCTGTGTCATGTCCTCCGTTAGATCCAAGTGTTCTAAGTCTTTTCTTAGGGTCTCTTCCAAGGT
>JAOTRO020000016.1:12972668-12998107 GCA_028566515.2 Pyracantha coccinea | reverse complement strand
CAATTACTGCACAGACACAAAGCGATTCCCTCAAGGCTTTGCTCCAGAATGCTATCTTACCAATTTTCCCTAGAGGGATCACAACTCAGCCCATATATAGCGATTCATTTGGTTTCGGCGTAGGAAATGTGTCTACCTCTGATTTGATTTGGTCCCAATAAAACACAAAGGCACGATTTCTCTTAAAATATTATAGGCAGTGTGTTTACCTTCCTTTTGTTTTTCTTTGAACATTGTTTTATTTTTGAAGATTTTGATTCTTCTTGCATGACTATGAGGACGTAGGCGCAACTGTTAAGCCTTGTAACAATCTTGAGTTCTTGTTGGGTTGATTTGTTGTGTTTTGGTGGGTATTTTTCCTTTGTTATTATTGTTTGTCAATGGTCATATTTTATCGATAGCAATAGATTTTGTAAGGTGCAATGACAACATATGAATATTGTTGGAACCCCAGTGTCCCACATCGACCAGGAGGGAAGAAAGAAAGCATTTTAAATATAAATACCTCACTCTAACTAACATCGAGGCTTTTTGTGATAAAATTCCACACCTAAGGATTGTGCATGTAGTTAAGTGGGGACAGTATCGGTATTGTTAGAGTGAGCCCTCGACTCGTCGACCTGAAAAATTCTACATGGTATCAGAGTCACGGGACAAGCCCGTACTATCACGTGATTGGGGGGTGAGTCCCCATTGGCCACGTTTGATTGGTAAGTCCCGTAGGCAAAGATGTCGAATTGAGTGGATTTCACGTGATGAGCCAATATGAAGGAAGTGAGAGGCATTGGCCCTGACCCAACAAAGGGTACCTTGTTGGGATGCACCACCCCCATTGTCAACGAGAAGCTTATGCTCCAAATTGGCTAGTAAGACTTAGTTGCCGTTAGAGGTGTCAAATTAACTCATTGGGTTGTTAATGTATACCCGTTAAGACCCATTTAATTTAAGGTCACCATAACATAGAGTTAAGATTGGTAGCAGTGATGATGGTGTTGGTGAAATCAAACGGGTCTTAATGGGTACTCATTAACAACGCAATGGGTTGATTTGCCATCTCTAGTTGCCATAGTAAGGGAAGATATTGATATTGTTTAGGGCTGCGAAACTTTCACTAGGAATGTGGAGAATTCAAGCTCCAAAAGGCCTTCAGCGAGGCCACATAGATGGATAAGACTCTTGAGAATAGTTTGAGCTTCTTGGGGCAAGTCCATGATATCTATGTTACACATAAGAGTACATAGATTCACCAGCTGATTGAAGAGAGAATTGACTTGTTTTGAAAGACGAAGAAAATTGAGTTTGGAAATGCTCGAATAAAGTGGTGTAACGCGAGCAATAAGAAGCTCGACGGGAATTTGTTCCAAGTTAGAGATTTGGAGGGAAGCCATAAGTGAATAGGTAAGTTGATGTCTAGATTGAAGCTTAGATCAAAGTATGGATTAGTAGATTACTTTGTCTTCGGTACCTTGTGGCAAGGCTTACTGAAGTATCAATGTGTCACAAAATTCAAAATTTAGTATGATATGAAAGTGGGATCAAAAACAAATTCATGGAACGCACCGCACACACTTGCGAAAATTAAATACCCACCGCGCTCGCATCCCTAGGACTCTGTGGCGCCGGCGTCTGGTTTCCCTGCGACGTCGAGGTCATCAGCCTCATTTGCTCTGGACGATTGGCTCACCATCGGTGGATTGCTTCTCATTTTTCTGGCTATCTCGCCTCAGTGCCCAAGGTTTTCTACATTTTGATTAGCGAGCATTTGCTTTTCTCGTCTATTCCTTTTATTTCTGGAATTCTGGAGTTTCTGGGTCAACAAGGTTTTCTCGTTTTGCTTTGCGTTTGTTCCCCAAGGTCTTCTTGTGTACTCTTGTTGATGCGATTATTCCTCATTGCTGCATTAAAAAATTATTTTGAGATTCTTAATGTGAAGGTGGGGACCACCATTTCTTCTATATCAAAAGGCATCTCAATTGTTGATTTGGTTTTCACGGGTTGACAATTTGTTTTATGGTGTTGACAATTCAAATGCATTGTCATGGGCACAAACATTGTTTGCCATGGGGCTTTCTAACAGAGTCGGCTATGCCGACAACTGATAAATCCTACGTCCAACCAATTCCTAAATCAAGGACTTTTGCTTATGTGGTTTCCACCTCATTTATACCAAGAATAGTTGAAGAAGAATAATCTTCTTGGGCGTTAGCTCCTCAAAAAGGGTTTTACATCAATGAAGTCCGGGCCCTAAAATCTTGTTTAGAAGATGCATGGAGGCCTACTGCACCATGGAACCTTGTTCCTATAGGTAAAGGTTATATTGATATTCGTTTCGATAAGGAAGATGATATGCGACGTGCATGGGGTGGCAGCACGTGTACTTCAGGCTATCAAAATACACAGCAAAATTTCAACCAGGTGATGTTCTTCCTGAAACGCATGCTTAGGTATGGATTAAAATATTCGGTTTGAGTCAAGAATATTGGCATCCTAGACATTTAATGGAAATTGTGAGGGGGTTGACACTCTCTTAATTACAAATAGATAAAGCTACAAGGGAAAGACAATATGGCTATTATGCACGTATATTAGTTGATGTTAATCTTGCACACGATTTATCTACATCTCTTATGGTTGAAAGAGAAAGTCATGGCTTCCCAGTTGAGGTGGTTTATGAAAACTTACCGCCTAAATGTCGCCATTGTGGTCTGATTGGGCATTTGGTTAATAGTTGTAGACAACTTAAACATGTGTCCAAAGGTTGTTCTAGAAACAGTGACTTAGATTCCAGAACACAGTGTGACTTCAATTCCAGAAACAGTGACTTAAATTCCAGAAACAGTTTATTTTTACATTCCAGAAACAGTGTCCGTCGAAAAGAACCAAAATCCAGAAACAGTGACTTAAATTCCAGAAACAGTGACTTAACTTATAACATGGTTTTTTATTAAACAAAACTTATAACATGGTTTTTTATTAAACAAAACTTATAACATGGTTTTTTATTAAAACTAAAACTTATAACATGGTTTTTTATTAAACATAACTTATAACATGGTTTTTTATTAAAACTAAAACTTTTCAAGCCCTTTTCATTAATTTTCCTTTTTAATTTTCTAATTAATTTTGATTAATGTTGATTATATTCAAGATTGTCATTTCATAATATTTAATTAAAAGAGATGCAATTGAGTGGTTAATTTCTTTTTCCAGTTTAGTTGGCAATAATTAATTGAGATTTGATATTGAAAGATAACATGATCGATCAATGCTAATCTTGTAATGCATTCGAGCTTAGACTTGGAAGCGTTACAAAAAAATAGGGTTCTCTCGTCTAACATGTTTGGTTAACTCATGCTAGTTTTTTTGCCTCAATAATAATAATAATAATAATAATAATAATAATAATAATAATTCAAGGCACATATTACTCATGTTTAAAAAGAAAAATAAAGAATATGTTATATTAGTATCGTGTTATTGAGTGAGTCTAAGAGATTTAAAAAAAAGAGAACATGTGTTGTAATTATTGACTCGTGTGATTGGATTGGATTACATTAAAAAAACTTTGAACTATTGTCCTTTGCCTCAAGAAGAGAGAAGTGATATTTGGAGAGTTCGCGCCAATTAGTTACAAGAAAAATTAATGAAAAAGGCTTGAAAACTTTGAATTTTAAAGATAAAGACAAAATAAAAGATAAAATGAATAGTATCAGGATTGACTTTTTAGTGTAAAAATGTGGTTTTTTGTTAAAGTAAACAGAACCATGAGTTTTTTGTTAAAGTTCCCTTTAATTACAATTGGAATGGAAAGACAGGAGGAGAAATGATAAGACCTTTTGTTTGGCACAAGAAAAGATTATGCGAGGGACCTGTGGATGGCAACGATAATGAGCGTTGCGCTACGAAATACAAGGGAAGGGGAGGGTATATTCCCTAATTTTTATTTTATTTTTTAATATAGGGGTTAATTTGTAAAAGTAAAAAAAAAAAGCTGGTTGATTTGGTTGCGGATTGAATCTGGTGCGCTCCAACGTTCAAACTGGAGAAGGATCCTCGTGATCATCAAACGGTCAGAATTTTATTTATTTTTACAAATTACATTACATGTGAGGAAGCGAGATACAAATTCCATTTACTCCCCGAGAGCCGACCTCACCTCTTTTCTTTTGTTTTGGTTACTATAAATAAGAGACGCAGACACTTGAGAGTTTCAGACATACATTATGTTTCCTCCTCCTCCAAACCAAATTATTACATGCGTATTCTCTCTCTCTCTCTCTCTCTCTCTCACTTTACGTTATTCCATTTTTTTCATCATTCATCCTAGCTAGCTATTAAGTATTAATTAATTACTTGCTGTCTAAGTGTCTACGGCAAGCAGGGCAAAGTCCCCTCCTCAAGCTCCTCCACCCTCCTCTCCTGCTGCTACTGCTTGCTTTCCTGCTTTCCAGCTTTCACTTATTCTCACTTTTTCCTTTTAAATATATATCATTGTTCACATTTTTTATGCTCTGACTTAGACCTCCTCCTCCCCCCAAAATGAGAATGCTGGTCCTCCTCCTCCTCCTCCTCCTCACATGGAGATGGCGATGGAGATGGGTTCGTATTTCCAATTCCAACCTATCATTGCTCATGTTTTTGTCCATCCTGCTGTGTTCTACATCCTCAGTGTCGTCGTCATCTCCGGCTGTTTGCTCAGAAGCAGATAGAGCCTCCCTTCTCAGCTTCAAATCCAGAATTTTCAAGGACACAACACAAATGCTGTCTTCGTGGACGGGCAGAGACTGCTGCGCCGGAGGCTGGGAAGGTGTTGAGTGCAACCCAGGTGGTAGGGTTACTGTCTTGCAGTTGCAGCGCCCAGCTTCCGGACCTGATTACATGAAGGGCACTCTCTCCCCTTCTCTTGCCAACTTGAATTTCTTGGAGGTACTCGTTATCAGTGGGCTGAAACTAATTGCAGGTACAATTCCTCAGAGCTTCTCCAATCTCATCCACCTCACCCAACTCGCCCTCGAAGACAACTCCCTCGCTGGCCCCATTCCTTCCGGTCTAGGCCGTTTGTCCTCCCTCCAGAGCCTCTCCCTCAGCGGCAACCGTTTCAGCGGCCACATTCCCCCAAGCCTAGGCCATCTTCTCCATCTTCTCCAACTAGGTTTAGCAAGAAACTCTTTCACAGGTCCTATCCCACCCACCTTTCTAAATTTCCATGCTCTGCAGTACCTTGATTTCAGCTTCAATGCCTTGTCCGGCCCCATTCCAGATTTCGTAGGTCGCCAGCTGCAAAACCTTACTTACATTGATCTCTCCAATAACCAGTTATCTGGTCAGATGCCCATTTCCCTCTTCAGCTTGTCCAAGCTTTTGGACCTGTCCTTGAACCACAACCAACTGACTGGCATCATCCCTGTTCAGGTTGCCGGACTCAAATCTCTCACCACTCTTTCGTTGAGCGCCAATCGACTTACAGGATGTATTCCGGCATCCATTTCAAGATTAAACAACCTTTGGTACCTCAATTTATCCAGGAACGGGTTTTCAGATGCTCTGCCTCAGACCCTTGCCAGGGGCATTCCTTCTCTCTTGTCCATAGACTTGTCTTACAACAATCTCAGTTTAGAGAGCGTTCCATATTGGGTCAGAAGCAGACAACTCAGATATGTTCATCTTGCTGGCTGTCAATTGAGAGGATCCCTCCCAACCTTTACAATGCCTGATTCCTTGACCTCTATTGACCTCTCTCACAATCATTTTACCGGTGGAATCTCAGAGCTCCTCACCAACATGACAAGCTTGCAGAGCCTCAATCTCTCCAACAACCAATTGAAGTCGAATCTTTCAGAAATCAAATTGCCCGACGTAATTTCTTCCGTTGATGTGCACTCAAATCAGCTCGTAGGATCTCTCTCGAGAATCTTCAACGACAGGACAAGCAATTTTTTGGAGTTTTTGGATGTCTCCCAGAACCAAATTTCAGGTGAAATTCCAGAGTTTAAGGCAGGCTTGAGGCTCAAAGTGCTCCACATGGGAGGCAACAAGATTTCCGGTCACATCCCCAATTCAGTTTCAAACCTGACTCAACTTGAAAGGTTTGATGTATCAAGGAACCAGATGACAGGCACCATCCCTACAAGTTTGGGGTTGCTGGTGAAACTGAAATGGCTCGACGTGTCCATCAATGGGCTCACAGGAAGGATTCCAAATAGTCTATTGGGGATTGAAGGGCTCAGACACGCAAGCTTCAGGGCAAACAGGTTATGCGGAGAGATCCCACAAGGGAGACCATTCAACATTTTCCCTGCAGCTGCTTACGTGCACAATTTGTGCTTATGTGGCAAGCCAATGCCACCTTGCAGGGGCAGGGGAAAGAAACAAGAAGCAAATATGATGAGCCAGTAAGAGGCTGACTCAGACTTGAGAAAATATGAGCATTTTCATTGATATTACATGTAATATACAAAACAGCACGTAGGACAATCACCTGCAAGAGCCAAGATCCATAAAAGATAGTCACTTATTATCTATTTATCATATTCACTTTTAACTTAAGAAGCCTCATCTGTTTACATACCTAGAATAGAAAATGTACGTTCTTTCCTATGTTAAGCTTATGCTTACACTTGAACATTCAAATTAAAGAGCATTGTGCAGTAATCATTTGCTTCAGAAAGTGCCTCGCAACGAAAACAAGAATTGAGACCACCAACTAATATATAAACTCAGATAGATTGCAGAATAAGAAGTGGAATGCATCAAATGACGACAACCGACTTATTTTCAATGCACTTTGTAATTTGAAATGATAGTGCAAGTAAGCACTAGGCAATTCATGTTTCAACATACACCAACCAATTATAACACAAAAACACAAATGGAATTGAAATGCTCAACTACTAGATTTGAAAAAAAAGGATGCTCGTGAATCAATCAAGAACGATATATATTATAACTAGTTTCAGGAAAGCCGTAGATAGCTCAGATACAACCAGCCTCAAAATGTACAAGAATCTAGAAACATGCATCAGACTCATTCCCTCCAAACAGAGAGGAACATACAACTTTCTATGAAAAGGTTTGTCAAACTAGACTAATACGAGTACGCTAGTACTACTCCTCATCACCATCAGATATTTCTTCCTCCCCTTCCTTCTCTGAAGCTTCTTTCTCCAAAACCCCTTCAGCTGTTCCACCCTGAATTTCACAAAGAAAAACCAATATTTAGCAAGAGCTAAAATAACAACAATAATAATAACACATTCAACAACTACAATGAATAAGTCTTACATCGCCATCTCCTGCAATGTTACTCTCCAGTGCTCTTTTGTACTCTTGTTTGAGCTCAGCAGCTTTATCCTCATAGGGCTTCTTCTCCTGAACACATTTTACATCAGACACAAGAAGAAAATAGGATCAGACAAAGTCTAATTACCATTTCCTGTCCGCATGATTAGATTGAAGGTCACGACCAAAACCATAAAGAAGAAAAGACAAATGAATGCAAATACAAACCTCATCAGTCATAGACTTCCACTTCTCACCACCCTCCTTTGTAACCTGAAATTCCATTTTAAAGTTACGGCATTAGAGGTTGCACAAACTCATCAAATCATAGCATATTATACAATAATGGAGTGCTGAAGTTGATAACACTATATACCGTCTTAACACCTTTGGAATCAGGATTAGCTTCCTTGTAGGATTTCCTGAAATCATCCCTGCAACATACAAAATCCCCAATTGACCTCAAACAGCGTCTCACACAAAACGGACATCATTCAAATACGCAGCAGATACTGCAGTTGTACATCATTGATAACAGGTAAGAGAAATAGAAACAACAGGTGAGAGGAGAGATACAGGAAGAGGAAGAAGGCAGTGAGAGGGCGCTTGGGTGCATTTGGATCTTTGTCCTTCTTGGCTCTCTTTGACATCCTTGGTTGTGATGTGGCGGTAGCGGGCCTCTTTCTGCAAATAAATAAAAAATTGAAAGAAAGATGTGTTACATAAATCTCACAACAGAGTGACAAGTGAAACGGAAGAGGAGAATGAGAAGCAATTACCTCTCAGTCTCAGTGGGAGGCTTCTTTTTCACTTCAGGGGGCCTTTCCACAACTTGAGCCTCTGGAAATTCATCACATTTCCCAATTCCCAATTCCCAATTCCCAAACAAAGGAAAATCAGATATGCTACTCTCATTTCTCAAAATAAGTAGAATAGAAATTACACAAAAGATAAACAAGGCAACAAAAGAAAAAAAGCAGCAACCAATTACGCACTGAGATTGAGCTTGATTTTGGCATCGAGGCTACAGCTGTGCATGGTGATGAGTGCCACTGGCACGTCCTTGTTGCACTCATCGCTGCAATTTGTCACCCATATTTTACTCAATTATTCAACGCAAACACTACACATCTAATAGACTAATGGATAGACCCTAAATCCAGAAGAATACAACACAGGAAAAAAGAAAAACAAAAGGATGGGGAGGGGTTTAGGGTAGCAAACCATCGGGCAAAGGCACTGCCATCCTTGCCGCGAACGAGAGAAGGTGTTGGTGCTGTTGACATTGACAAGGAGCTCTCCTCAGTCTCAGTGGCCTCCACTCTCTTCCTTGCCTTGGTTGGGTTCGCTTTCATTGACCCTCCTCCCATTTCTCTCTTCTTTTCTTTTTCTTCTTCTATGAAAATAAAATGAAATTATGAAAGGAACTGAGCGGAACGAAATTAACGAATACTAACATATATTCATATAAAAATGTTTGAGTTGGAACTTTGATGAAAACACGAGGGAAAATTTTAGAATCCCCGCCCGCCAGATTTCGTTATCATCCATGTTTGTTTCCGGTAACTTTCCCCAATGTTTGACGGTCTAGATTTAACGCCTCTTGTGCTTTCTTTTTTTGGTCGAGTCTCTTGTGCTTTCCAATATGCACATGTACCCCCGTGATCTCGGCTTCATTAGTGGTTTCTTTATTCCGCCTATCCTCTTTTTATACTGGGCTCACAGTTTGGCCCACAGTTAAGCCTGGCCGGAGCTCGACCATCCTCCCAAATGACCGGATCGGAGTCCAAGCAAGCTGGCCTGGGCCTCTTGATTGAAACCAAGACCCGGCCCAATTCTGAGGCCTAGAGGACCGTGTGGACAGTATCGTGTTAGTTGAGTTGTGAATCAATGTATTTCCTTGTTCTAGGAAGGAAGGAACCAAGCAAACATGGTTGTGCTTGTCCACTCTCCATCCAACTGTCTCTCGTACATGGTTGTGCTTGTCCACTCTCCATCCAACTGTCTCTCGTACTCGTACGAGAAGAAGTGAGAAGAAGTGAGAAGAAAAAAGAAAGAAGGTGGCATTGCATTGCATGATAATTACTTCAAATTCCAAGAGCACAAGAAATGCCCCATTTATTATCCTAAGAGAACTGCTACTAAGACTCACTTTAAAAACGAGTTTGACAAAAACTTCTCCTTCCACGTGTTTTCAGTTGTTCAACTAAATTTTTGTTACTAAAAATTATTAATCGAATGCCACACCCCTTTGTCTTTGTAAAATTAATTAAACAAATTGAGATGTTACAAGAATACAATACTAATTATCCTCCACAGTAAATAAATTTGTTAAATGTGTTGAAGTGAAGATTCCTCCTTTTTTTATATTAGTTAAATTTATTAATTTCCTACTTTTATTTTCATTTACATTTTAATTTTGGGGTTGATGCTCTCCTAATTCAAGATCTCTTCCATTGTCCATTGTTCTAGACGCAACGGTACTCTCTCTGTCTCCGCCTATCGTCTTCTCCCCTCGCCTGCACTGCAAACCCTATAAACGAGTGTATGACAAGTGCAGTGACAATCGGCCGTTGTAGCTTTTGCAGGTACGATTTCTCCTTTGTCCTCTGCAGTTGAATGAGTAAAGTTTTGAACTTGATGACGAATTGACCCACTGGAGCTGCCACCCACTGCATGTTCCATCTTTGCAATTCATCCTTTTCTTCTGGGTTTAACTTAAATATTCTTGTTGGCTACCTTTCGTCTCTTCCAAATTTGTTCCAGTCGTTCAATTTTTCAAAGGTTTCTGTGGAGATTTTTATTTATTTTTTATAATTTGATAGGATGTTATGAGAATTTTGTAAGCAAAATCCTATTTGGAGACGAGAGGGTCAAGTTAATCAGGTCTTTGCGAATTGTGATTATACGATTCCAAAGTTTTGTGCTTTTGAGGTTAGATTTACTAGCAACATCAAGTTTCAATAGAAAGGCTTTATCCTTTTGGTTTAGGTTTACTATCAACATCAGGGTTCCCTACCACCTCTTTTGCTGAGTTCCTGCTTGGAAACTTCACCCCGAGATAATGCAGAAAAAATTACTTCAATTTTATGATGGTCAACCAAATGATCAGTTAAACTTGAATCCGATGATTATCAAGGGTCAATCAAATTGCTCATGTCGACTGCCTAAGTCCTAGCACATATACCTTGGTATACGTTATACCCATATGAAGTCAAGTGATAAATTATTTTTCGCTGGCTTGCATTGTTTGGTGAAATCTTTTTCATCCTTAATCAGAACAATCAACCTACTTTTGTTATATGCTTTTGCTTTGTACTGTAGTTTTTGTATATATAAAATGTTTTTCAATTCCCAGATAAGTTTATGAACCTTCCTTTTTGCCTCTTTTTTTCTGTGCACTTCAAAATAATCTGCTCAACTTATAAATCTTCAGTTTTTTGAGTAAGGGGGGATGCCCTTTCCTTAGATGTTTGGTCATGCGGATCATCTTTATGATTTCTTTGATTCAACTTGGAGACATTGCTCTTTTTTAAGTGGATGGATTGGCAGTTTAATCTCAAAATACTGCACGGACGTGGTGAGTCACTTTAAATTTTAGTAAAACCTGTTGCTCCTCTGTTTATATTGCTGCACCAAGAGATTTTAAAAATACTTCACATTTTCAGATTGGGTTACCTGCAAGGAATTCACTTTCTAAGTTAGCTGAAGAAAGGGAAACTCAATTTTCAACCTTCATGGCTCAAAGGGAATTTATAGATATTAGTTCATCGGATAGTGAATTAGAGATAGAAGAAAGGGAATATGGCAACAGCAGAGTTCTTCCAAGCTCGCTATCTGGACCTGGCTCAATTCCAAGGAGTAGAGGTTAGATTGGGTTTTGTACTTTAATGGCCTCCCTATGTTTAGAATAAGTTGTATGTATTATGAATTGCATGACAATCGGTGAAATTTGCAGATTATTCTGGGCAGTCTAGAAAGGTGCCTTCTCCTAGAAGAGCATATGCTTCTAATGGCAACTCTCCTAATATTAATCAGCACACACAGGTGAAACAGAATTTTAATCCCAGTTCAAGTGATGATATAAGAACCTCAAATCGACATGCTGCTCGAGCACATAATGGTTATGCGGAACGGCCTCAAAGTAATCATTCACAAATTTATTATATTTCTGTTAAGGACTATGAAGCTCATAAGAGGACCCTTCCGCCGTCTATGCAGCTATCGGCACCAAGTACTCATGCAACCAATGGCAAGGGCCTTATGAGAGACTATTCAAGTAGGGGCTATGACAACGAATTTAATAGGTCTGAGAGCAGTGGGAGTAGGGGCCAGCCTCCCTCTTTCATGCATGGAAAGTCATTTTCTACTTCACAGTTTGCTGGTTCAAGTGACCCTGCATACCATGGTGGGACAGGTGACGATAGGGTGGCTGGCAGTGATGAGAGACTGATATATCAAGCGGCATTAGAGGTATTTCCGTACCATTTCTAACATTGTTCCATTGCTATTGTTGGTGCGGTACGCAATTTAGTCTTGATTTCTTTGTGAGGTTCAGTAAAAGAAAAATTATCAGGGATTGAACATTTGTGAAGAAACCTTAACACGTTCAGAAACCCAAAAGGGGCCAAAACCATGTATTGTGCAAAATGAATTGTGTTCAGTAGTCTTTTGGTAAGAAAGAATTAATTTCAAGGTATGAATCTTTGGGGCCAAAACCAGTTTGAAAGGGAACAAGTATGTCCCTTTCTCATGTTGTGCTAGTAATAAAAAATATCTATAGTCGTCTTTCCTTCCATGTTGTTGTAATTATACAGAGAGATGGTGGGATTATGCTATTTCTTAAAGTTGTTGAGGAATTTATGGGTAAGACAGATCTCATTAATTGCGATTTTACCAGGGTGTAGCAATTAAAATCTTAACAGGATTGGTCCTAGATATTGTTGTCTTAGTTGCAGTCTTGCAGAACAAGGAATCCTCGTTAAAGAAAGTTTGGTTCTTGCAGGATCTCAATCAACCAAAAGTTGAAGCTACTTTACCTGATGGTCTTCTGTCGGTCCCTCTTCTACGACATCAGGTTTTTCTCTCTTTTTATAATTATTGGTTTCATCATTCTCTTGAATTCATCATTTTCATGAACTCAAGTTAAGTTTATGCCCATAGAAAATTGCTCTGGCATGGATGCTTCAAAAGGAAACTAGAAGTCTGCATTGTCTAGGTGGAATCTTAGCAGATGATCAGGTTATTCAATAACTTCTGACCTCAAAATCTAAGCTTAATGTTCATATTTATGCGCTACTTATAGTCATAATGCTTTTATCTTACAGGGCCTTGGTAAGACCATTTCAATGATTTCCCTTATACAAATGCAGAAGATTTTGGATTCAAAATCAAAATCTAGAGAGTTAGGCAATCAGAAAACTGAAGCTTTAAATTTGGATGATGATGAGGACAATCCCAACGGTGGTTTGGATAAATTGAATAAAACTGAGCAACCTGATCATCTTCGATCAATTCCAGAAGTTAGTACATCTTCACGGTCAATCAGAAAGCAGAGGCCGGCAGCGGGTACATTGGTTGTGTGTCCAGCAAGTGTTCTTCGACAGTGGGCTAGGGAGCTGGATGAAAAGGTTGCAGAGGAAGCAAAGCTGCGTGTCCTTATTTATCATGGAGGCAGCCGGACGAAGAATCCTGAAGAACTGGCTAGCTATGACGTGATTCTCACAACATATGCTATTGTAACCAATGAAGTCCCAAAACAACCTTTAGTTGATGACGATGAACCTGATGAGAAAAATGGGGAAACTTATGGAGTACATTCTGATTTTTCAAGTAATAAGAAGAGAAAAAAGGCTTCGGTTGTTAATAAGAAGGGAAAGAGGGGCAAAAAAGGAATTGACAGTTCATCTATTGATTGCGGTTCAGGTGCACTTGCAAAAGTGGGTTGGTTTAGGGTGATACTAGATGAAGCTCAGACGATTAAGAATCACAGAACTCAAGTGGCTAGAGCGTGTTGTAGCCTTCGAGCAAAAAGAAGGTGGTGTTTGTCTGGTACTCCTATACAAAATACAATTGATGACTTATACAGTTACTTCAGATTTCTTAGATATGACCCCTATGCTGTATATAAGTCATTTTACAGTACCATTAAGGTTCCAATATCAAGAAATTCGATCCAAGGTTATAAGAAGCTCCAGGCAGTGCTGAGGGCTATAATGTTGCGTCGAACAAAAGGTGAATATAGTGTTCAGGTTATTTGATTGGCTTGATAATTGGTGGATGTTTATATTTGTTCACTCTTACTAATCCATCAAGTTGGATGTCTTACACATGAGGCTTTGCTTTCTCATATTGAACTAGGCAACCACTTTCTGTGAGTTTCAGAATTCCATAGTGAGAAAGGGGATATTTTCTAGCTGAGAAATATTGGCAAAAATAGTATGGTCTTAAGCCATGCTTTGTAATTTGGACTTGCTTAAAACATCTTTTGTTTCATTATTCAGTTGTTTCAGTTGTGTGCCCAATTACGTTATGGTAGTTTGTTGTTTATTTTTTTATGAAAATATTCTTAACTGTGTCTGATTTACTATTGTGCATTTCTGTTCACGTTTATTTTGTGATGCGGTTGTTTATCTGATAAATTTATTCTAGTTCTTTACATACTGTTTGGACAAACATGTTACTAGAAATTGTTTGTCACTGTGTATGTAGATATTAATAAAGTCTGTTATTGTTTGACGCTGTGAACTAATGCAGTTGTGGTTTTGCTCGTCTAGTTTGACAATTTGGAGTAATTTTGACTTAAACTCATTGGTGCTTATCATAATTAGTTATTTTATGTAGGAACATTGATCGATGGGCAACCTATAATTGAGTTACCACCAAAAACAATAAACTTGAGTAAAGTGGAGTTCTCATCTGAGGAGCGTGCTTTCTATACCAAGCTAGAAGCCGATTCACGCACTAAGTTCAAGGTGCATTCCGTTTCTTTCTTTTTATTCTACTTGAGACATCTGATATTTCTTTTGAGTAATTTGAGATGTAAGTGACAAATGCTGCTGGTGGATTTATTAATGGGAAATAGATCTGCGCTGTTCTAATGGGCCCTATACATGCTACTTAGTTGGATTTTTTGAGGTACATTATATATATTGCACCCTGGTACAGGTAGGAATTCCATGCTATAATATTTACAACCTGCAGTTTGTGGAAACCTGCAGTTTTAAGGAAGATTCGTTTGTGATCTCACGAAGATTTAATTTGGGTTTATAGATATTCGTATGCTGATATGTATTGTGTGAGTGTCTTGCAGGCATATGCCGCTGCTGGCACAGTGAATCAAAACTATGCAAATATTCTTTTGATGCTTTTGCGCCTCCGGCAAGCTTGTGACCACCCTCAGCTTGTTAAAGCATATGACTCTGACTGTGTCGGGAAAGATTCTGTGCAAATGGCAAGGCGACTCCCAAAGGATATGATTTCCCATCTTTTGCATCTCCTGGAAACTTCATTGGCCATTTGTCGTGTATGCAAAGTGAGCTTTCTTGAAATCCTTCCCAACATATTTCCTTTGTAGCTTATGAAGGCCTGTAAATCTTTGTAGACTTAAAAATAAAAAAAATTTAAAAAAAATTTTAAAAAAATGTTAAGTTAATACGAAAACAACTGTTTTGGAAACTGGTCAGCTTCGTCGTGCACACGTGGAAGGCTGTGATGACTGCCTGTTCCAATATTAAATGCAGTGTGTTTCAACTCTTTGCACTTCCTGTTTAGGATAGTTCCTTCCTATAAATCTTTGTTCTGCAGCCTATGATATAGTATAAATACTATATGCTTTTAGTTAAGGGCTCAGCCAATTAGAGGAGATATAGTGCTTGTACTTACTATGTGAAAATGGTGTCTGCATTTCGATTAGTTTAAAGCAAAGAAACTTGTTTTCTTTTGTCATTTTCTCGATTTATTTCGCCTATCTGAAAATATGGTATTGAGACAATTAGGTTTTATAGCTGTTAGTAGCACAGGACCTAGAGAAGGTCAGTGTCTCCTTTACTAATTTTGCCGGTATACTGTGCATGATTGCAATGAAACCTTATAATAAATAATTCCTTTGCATCATGATGCTTAAGATTGAAACCATTGACCTCCTTTCTTAGCTCTTATTAATTATTATATACTTAAGCATATTATCTCTCCTGAATTGTAGAAGTCTTTCTTGTGTGTCTAACACATTGTTTTAAGCCAAAAAGACTTTAAGACGTTGAAAGAAAAGTGTAGTCACGCTTAACTGGTTTTGGGGAGTTGGGAGGAATCTCGACTCGCTTAACTAGGAAATTTGTGCTGAAGATTCTCTTTGCGAATTGAAAGTGTCAGATTATTAAAAGAACATTGGGTGGGCCTATTTAATTCTTCCTAGTATTTGATGCTTTTGGCAGGATCCACCTGAAGGCCCTGTTGTTACTATGTGTGGCCATGTATTCTGCTATCAGTGTGTTTCAGAACACTTGACGGGTGATGACAATACATGCCCTGATGCTGAATGTAAAGAACAAGTTGGTTCTGATGTTGTTTTTTCCAAATCCACTCTCATAAGTTGCCTCTCCAATAATCTTGATGGTACTTCGATGAATTCTGAGTTGGGCGAGAAATCAATTGTGTTACAGAATGAGTATAGCTCATCTAAAGTCAGAGCTATTATTGAGATTTTGCAGTCACATTTGGAACATAACTCTACTGGAAGCAATGGAGACCCTGCTTTTGGAACCGAAATCACAGATAGTATATATTCTGGCTTTTCAAGCTCACCAAATAATGGACCAATCAAAACGATTATTTTCTCCCAGTGGACTGGCATGTTGGATTTAGTTGAGGCATCATTGAACGAGTATTGTATACAGTACAGAAGGCTTGATGGTACAATGAGTCTGGCATCAAGAGACAGGGCTGTCAAAGACTTTAACACTGATCCTGAGGTTTTGGTCTTTGTCTTGACAAATTGCTCAAATAATGCAGAACTGCTTCTCCTTTAGTTGTTCATTTTTACATGGTTAACCCTTTTCCTACCTCAATCTGGTCATTGATTTTAACATCTTTAATGGTTGAAATATTTTGTAGATCATTGTTATGCTCATGTCACTAAAGGCCGGAAACCTTGGTCTCAACATGGTTGCTGCATGTCATGTTATCCTTTTGGACCTGTGGTGGAATCCAACTACTGAAGATCAAGCTATTGATCGGGCACATAGAATTGGACAGACCCGACCTGTTACTGTAACACGTCTCACAATTAAGGATACAGTGGAGGACAGGATATTAGCTTTACAGGTATGATCTTACATTTACTATTTCTGCCTTCCATATTCGATTTGCGGTGCCGATGTACTTTTTCTTTCGGTTTTCTTTTCCGTCTAGTTCTGATTTGTAAAGAGAAAAGGTTACTGTTTTTTCTGTTATATTTAGCAAATATGAATCTTTTAGGCTCACATGAAATATCCAAACGGAACTTATGTCAGATCTAAGTCGTCATATTGTGTCATTGACTCCCATGTTTTGCAGGAAGAAAAGAGAAAAATGGTGGCATCTGCTTTTGGTGAAGATCATGGTGGGGGCTCTGCTACACGTCTGACTGTCGAGGATCTGAGGTACCTATTTATGGTCTAGAACACAATTAAGCGATTCACAATCGTGTTTTTGGCTTGAGTATCTTTGCTGTCTCAAAGAAAAGCTGGTCAGGAAACAAAGTTTTTGAGAATTGTAGCAGTAGCAGTTGTAGTCGTAGTGCCTGATAATGTAGGCTCTTATGGGACTAATGGATGATTTGCATCCGAACCTGCATCTGTTTTTTTTTTTCAACTTTCCGGCCGGCATTTTTGTCCCATTAAGTGGTGAGGAGCGAGCGAGCCAGCATAGGGCTAGGGTGACTGACTCTGAATATTTTCTAATCTATTTTATTGTACAAAAAGACTGTACTAGTAGGATACCTTCCTTCGTTTTAGTTTTGTTAATAACATGATAAATGTTGTTTTGTGTGATAATATTTGCAATTATATCCGGAATCTGAATTTGGTAGCAGCTCTTGGTTTCACACCAGAATCATAATACTCTATTAGTCTGGTAAAATCTTTTAATGTTGTGTTTGCTATTAGATTTGTGTGAAGTCAATTATTGTATTATTATCCGAACTTGGGTAACTATTTGTTTCTGGGTTGTTATACATCTGAAGAATTAAGCAACAAAAAGGAACATGGGTTATATAAAAAATTCTTGGATGTTTCGGAGTATCCAATACTCAAGATGTTCTAACCATTATATCTTGAAGTTTGTATTTTCAAATAAAGATATAACGGCTAAAATATCAAGAGTATCCAAGAAAGTTCCTGTTACATACAAAATACATCACATTCAGTTAACAATATTATGATGAGAAGAAGAACCTAGTCCTAGTGAGGAAAAGTTGATGTCTTGAGATCTTTAATTCCACTCTCCAGTCTCCAGTAAAATGTTGAGCAGTACTGGTCGACCTGCAAGGAAAATTGGAAGTTGTATTGCATATCCCAAACGAGCAAAGCTAAGCTAAACTTACAATCGATGAGTAAGTCATTCAATCATATATTACTTTTATTGATTCTGTTCAGAGCATCAATCTCATATAAAAAAATAATTGATTTTGTATGAACTTTATAAGTAATTGAACTATTTTTCATATTGTTAATTAGTTTTTTGTGGAACCTCAACTTTCTTCATGATATCAGATCATGTTGTCTCACGTATGAAGCCAAGTTACTGCAAGCGCTCCATGTTACCCGGTTTGTGCTAGGTTAGAAAATTAGTCACACGTGAGGAGGTGTGTTGATAGTATCAATCTCACATTGAAAAAGAAAAGAAATTTGCATGTGTTTATACAACCTCATATTGCCAATCAATTTTAAAGTAAAACCTCTATTCCTTCCCTTAAATTTTTTTCGCAATTTTCACCAACAAATTCCGACTTTTTATAAAAGTCGTCATCGTGATACATTCCCAACCCAAGGATTGTTGATACTTGATAAAACTAGGGCCGACCTGTATAAATAAACCCCTCATATAAAGTCCTCACCTTCCGCTACTCCTATTTTTATCTCTGGCCTTGATCGAATAAATTAAAAGAGAAAACAAGAATAACAACATCACTACTTGTATTCAGTAAGTCTTAAATCTTTATGGTATTCAAACACATTATCAAGAGTCTGTGTGATTATCATTTTAGTTTTTACTAGATTTAAGTTTCATTGTTTTAAAAACTAAAAATAAAAACGGAAAACCGAAAGCGAAATAGTTATAGGTGGTTTTCTTGCTAATATGAAAAAGGAGGGAAAGGGCGCCAAAAGTGATGTAATTGAGTCTCAGATGTTTGCAGAAAAGATGAAAAAGTGAATGCCTTTACAAAAGTGATTGCTTGAATGCACTCCAACTTGGGTTGGGATGGGTAGGCCAGAACTGAAAACCCTCGAGTGAGTAGTCAGTGAATACTACTTACTGAGTGTTGGCTTGGCATCACATGACATGCACGTCCAAAAAACGAAAACGGTGGTGGGGTGGCTCCCCTCCCAAAGGCCAAAGTAAGCTCATGATTCCATCTCAGACTCCGCCTTGCTCGATCGATTGAATCAAAGAGAAAAAGAGAGAGATAAAAGAGATAAAGGAGATAAAGAGGGATGAGAAAGCTGTCAGGTGTTGTTGGTTAATTATTGTTTTGCCTTTGGCGTTGGGGCAATGTTTTAGAAAACGTACGATCAATTGATCATCTATGTTTTTGGTCAGCGAATATTGACTATAAGAGGGCTTCTCTTGGAGAATCCGGATCCTCTCCAGATCATTTTTGTAAGGATTTCGAAGATTCGTGAATCATATTCATTCATAGTACATCGTGCGGTCAGAAATTATTTTAAATATTTTTATTTTAAATTAAATACAAACCGTACTTAATAAAAACTGACCGCACGATATATGATGAACAGATATGATTTATGAATTCATAATATTCTCACCAAAAAATTCCGAAGAGGATGCTGTTGGTCTCTTGGATCCTCATTCCTCATTATTAATAGTTTAATATATATATTCCTCATCTTTACTTGTTTAGTTCATACTTCATCACACACACACACAAACGTGAAGTTTCCTCTTTTTTGACTCTCTTCATTTTCTTGACTTTTGGAACGTTTTGATTCGTTTATATCATCGGTATTCGGTCATCTCAAGTTCCTTTTGATTAGTTTTACTAAGCTGTACATATGCATGTGCTTGTTAAAATTTTGAAATTAAAATTTTATAAAGAGAACTTTTCAAAAAAAAAAAAAAAAACATATAAAATAGTCGTTAAAATTTCCTCGTGACGACCTTTAAACGAATTTTCGTCGCTAAAGAGGTTGTTTATTTATTTAGCAACTATCTCTCGATAATTATTTCATTATTAAAAGTTTATTTATTTGAAGGAAATACATGGAAGAGAAAATGAGAGAAACTAATACAGTTACCTAGCTTTTAGAAGCCAGTTCATGGTATCATATTATGACAAATTATTAATCAGCCAGATGAAGAATGCAAAATCAGGAGGAGAGGGAGCATCTAGGACACATACATGTTGTACTATTTTTCCTTCGACAAGGATTTTTCGCATAGGTTTTTCCTCACAAGGTTTTAATGAGTCAACATAAACATACTCAACACTATATCAACAATCCAAGCAAAGTTGTACTTTTTTCCTTCGCTACGATTTTTCCCACTAGGTTTTTCCTAGCAAGGTTTTAACAGGCAATTGATAGTCTGATATAGATAGATGGGCATCCAAGGAGAGTGCTATGAACCGGGTGTGGATGACCACGTAAAACAAGCATGTGGAGATGGAAGATGAAAGAGTAGAAGCCTTATATGGCTAAAATAGTAGAAGTTTGATTTTTACCATTTAGGTGTGTAAACTTTCGCCATGCATTAATTTGTATTGTGGACTTTTGCATGTTAAGAGCTCTACATAAAGAGCATGCAATGTATAATAAAAAAAATACAAGAAAAGAAGACTACTACTTTCCTCAAGATTATTGCCCATCTTTTCTATGCTCATTTTCAACTAATATCAGTAAAGAAATAAACAGAACGATACCTTAATCTCGTTTTACTTCAATCTTTGACAAAAATTCTCTCATTTTTGCTTATTAATAACACTTAAAAAAAACACTACTCCATTTACAATATTTTATATGTAGTCACTTCAAAAGAACGCACAAACATATTTTAAAAAGTTTCACCTGAGAACCTCTTAGGACAAGATTAACTAAAAGACTATCTACTAAAGCTCACTTCATTGAAATCAATATACACCTTTGTCCAAATAATATAGTAGTTGAACTTGAATCTAAGCATATGTTCTAGTACAATATCAAATTAAAAGGGAAAAAAAAAGGAGAAAAAGGTGCTGCTGGGTACCAAATATAACTAATAAATAGTTTAGCAGACATTAGGTCCAAAACCTACAAAACCATTGGCTCCATCAAATGAAATTTGGATGCCCTCTTGCTGGATGTTGCCTATTATGGAAGGTCCCGATGGCGAAGGAGCAAATGCAAAGCAAAAAGTGCCCTTGTCGTCCACGGGTATCAGAAAATTGCTCGCCGGAAGCGTCAGGATGGGCCCACCCGAAAAATAAAACGACACGGTCGGCACCCGAACCGACACGAAGCCGTTCAGGTCATAGCATGTGTCAAAAATGGACACTCCCGACGACAGCCGAGGGAGGCTGGCCGTCTGCTGAAGAAAGGTATCGCGGAAGGCCTCGTAAGCCAACGTAGGGAACCTTGTCACGGCGGTACCCGTGTCCATCACAACCCCTCCGTACCCCATCTCGGTTTGGCCGAATACATCTCCGGATATGGGTACCCGCATCCCTCCAACTCCAAGACCCGCCAGCCCCACAAAATAGAAACTCGGGGCCTGCGGGTTCCGAATCAGCGGGACCCACGAAGCACCCACGGGCATCGCCCCACGACCGAACTCCAGGGACCCTCCTCCTCCTCCGCCGGCTACGTTAGTACTTGTAGTACTAGAGCGGCCGCCACGGCTGACTAAACAGTAAGTGAAGGCACCTCCGGTCAGGCCGGCGAGCTGACCGACAAAAGACATGGGCCCGCCTCCAAGGCCCAAGAGACCAGCGGCTCCCACAAACATGCCGCGATTCATGTGGCCGCAGCCGATGGCGACGTTTCGGATGAGGGCGCGGCCCAGGGTAAGAGTTTCCAGGGCAAGCGTGCCCTGGGTGTAGGATCCGTCGCCGTAGGAGGCCTCGTAGCGGCATCGACCGGAGTGGCAACCGGGGTTCTGGAGGCGGCCGCAGAGGGAGGAGGCACAGGAGACGCCAGAATAGGAAGCAGAGCGGGCGGGGTCAAAGATAGGGTCGGACTGGTGGTAACACTCGGTACAAGGCTGGCACTGAACCCACACGATGTCACTGCCGGAGTCAATCACCATGTATTGGTTTCGTGGCGGGCTCCCCACTCCTATCCTCACGAAGTATTCTCCGCTCCCTTGCTCCATACCCGACACCACCCCCGACCCAAAATCCAACGACTCTAACTCTGAGTTTGAGTAGTTAAGGAGGCGCCTGGTGAGGCTAGCAACCCTTTTGGCATCCCTTTTCATGCGTGCACGGAAAAGGTGGCTATGAGACGTATGGCTGCCGCCATTCCCATTCCTGTTTGAATATTGCGACGACATCTTATCTCTGTGAACCACCTTCACCGTCCATTTTCCTCCTCCGGATCCGCCATTAGTGCTTCTTTCATCTTCTTCTTCTTCATGATCTAATTCATCTTTATCATCATCATCATCATTTAATTTGCTGCCGGTGGTGGTACTTCTGGTGACGTTGTATGCAGCCCTAGGTGCCCTGCTATTTTGAATCGCCATGATTGTTTCTTTCACGTTCAGCTCTTGAAAATCAGGGTACGTTGGGGAAGTAGTTGTAGAATTGGTGATAGTGGTGGTGGCGGCGGCGGTGGCGGTGGCGGCGGCGGCGGTGGCGCAGCTGCTAATTAGGAGGAGGAGAGCAGCCACCGTTAGCAGTAGTAATAGTGCTACTGCTTCTTTCACGCGTACGGCTGCCATGGCTTGTCTTTAAGCCTACTCCTAACTCCTACGTACTGTATTAAGTATAGAAGCTATTCCTTGCTTGCAATTTGGGTTTGAAATAGTTGGGAGATGGGGTGTGGGATTATTTGGTTTGGGATTTGTATATGTAATCGCATATATAGAGGGAGAGAGATCGAAAAGGTGAGATGGAAGAATTGTGAGATTCCCCATTTGCCCATGATCGATGGGCTCGGGTCTCTTTTGTTTTCATATTCCTCGATTAATTGATGACATGAGAGGGAAGTCTACTATCTTGACTCTTGTTCTAGGTTAGCTAGTAGCTATAGCCACCTTTCTTCAACTTTACTTTCTCAATTCTTTTTCCTTTTGGATTAATTGAGCGATGGCTTCACCACAGGATGCCATCCATCAAGTTCTAATTGATGTATAATAGACGGCTGAGACGATCGAATGGAAGTTTAAGAATGTGTAAAATCAACAGCAAAGCTCAAGCATTGTAGTATATGTAAAGGTTTGGGTTTTGGTGTTTGATTTGGTTTGAGACCCACCGTTTCAAAGAGAACGGCAACGCAAAAACTCACCATTTTGCCATGATGCAATGACAACTTTGGCCGAATTTCATTGTTTATTAGTCCAAAACGAGACGTTAAATTTTTTAAGTGTTTTCCGTGTTTTGTTACTTCCTTAATTTGTTTCCTATTTCTAAAAGGTAGGTAGCTAAGAGGCCCTATATAAGCAACCTTTAGTGTGATGTAAAATTGTATAATATCATTCGATCTATGAACTCGAAGTTTTCTTATTTATTGAGAGTTTCATATTAGACTAATAAATTCTGACTTATTTCGTGTCCACCTTATGCCAATAATGTTGGACGGATATCATTCATCCACACATAAGATATAGATATAAACTATTTTTTCAGATAAAAAGAAGGGAAAATGATAGAAAATTAATAAATAAATAAATAAATGAGAAAACAATTATGTTTTATATTTTGATAAATAATAGAATATTGTACCGCGAGAGAGAACACTTTCACAACAAAGATGCATGATCACAATTAAGTATATCTTGCTACAAATATTTATTTTCCTTATATATATAGTTAGCCTTTTCCATAAGCTTTAGATAGACAATTAGTGTACCTTGCTACAATTATGTTTCTTTCTTTTAACACAAACACTGATTATATGTTCTAGTACAATATCCAATAGTCTTAATTATGAGTGATGTAGAGCTTATCTCTTATAATGAAATAGGATTAAGGGACCCCAAAAAAAATCAAATGTTGGAATATCCAACATAAAAACAAAAAACAAAAACCTGAAAAAATACTTCCCGTCTTTTGCCGATGATGTCTCCAATTCCCCTTGGATATAAACCTCCATAGCAAAACCCTATCAACCCAAGCTAGCTCGTTTGAGATTCCTACAGCCACAAATTTATCAACAATCCAGTTTGCAATGTATTTAAAAAAATAAAAAAAAAGTGAAACCCAGGACAAATGTTAAAATGTATTTTGGCGTTGCTTGTCGATCATGTGTATTAATCACAATCTCATTTCCCCCACCCAATTTTTCAACAATTCTTGTTTCAAGTGTCAAGTGATTGCAATTGCAATCAACGTTTGACATTGGGAAGTGCGTGGATTTTGTCTAGGTGACCAAGGATGAATTGATGGAATACTTTCCTAAGAAAGTTGACTTCCTTAACAAGATGATCATCAACTGAAGTCCAAACACATGTACTTTGTTCTTGCGTAAAGTTTTTGCATCTCAGTCGAAGAATTAGTATCGACTCTTGATGGAAGATTAAAGCTAGCGCATTGAATCTTAGGTTATAGAAAGCCAAATTGAAAGTTTCTGTGCTCATGCTTTTCGAATTGTCATGTAATTTGTGTTCATTTAAAGTTTCCATGTAAATTGTGTATGCCTCATTTGAAGACGATGCACAAGAAGCTTATTTAGTAGCTCTATGACACATAAGGCTATGTCTCAATGCCTTTGCTTGTTCTTGACCATCACTTCTTATCAATTCTTCTGAATCCGTAACCCTAAACTTGTTTGCTCCTTGCTTCCATATTTCCATAATAAAGTGGGATGGTATGACATCAATGTCTAGACGAACAAGAACTTTAATAATATGTTGGCAAAGAGTTCCAACGAACTAAAATTTTTGACACTCATATGTGCCCTCATAGGTTTGTAGATTGAACTTAACTAAAAATCTCTCAGCATCACCAATTTTTTTCATGACCACACATACATATGAAATTAATTGTCACTTCCCTTTTCTTCAACTTTGAGCCGGTTGACATTTATCCATTCTTCCTTCAATTTTTCAAACATTTTTCGAGTATAAACTTTAGACGCATGCTTTAAAGGGAAGTCATTATCATCCACAATACAGTATTTATCAAATCTGACATGCTAGTATTTATCGAATCAAAGTGATTCACTCTTGAAGGTAAAGTCGTGTTAGTATTTGACGGCAAAATAGATGAAGTTTTATCGAATCTAACAATGATGAGTTAATTGACTACTTTCAAATGGTGGGAGGTTAATTTTCCAAAAAAATAGTTCAGGAATCTCTTTTGACTGTGATAATAGTTCAAGGGTCCAAATGAGAGAGATTTTTTCAATCTATCTTGAACACGAATACATACATCATATGTTATTATACAAGTGGAGGGAGACTTGAAAAAAAAAATTCCCTTCACTTATATCGTATTCAGAGCACATTATTTGTCAGACAGTGTATATATATATATATATATATATATATATGTATGTATGTGTGTGTGTACGCATAAAATGATTGCACAACATGTTCAACATGCGCGCATGAGTACGTTGTTGAGTATTTCATCCAGATCTCAAGGGGCCAGGGCCCGTGCACATAAGGTCATCTCCAACAGAAGGGTCCAGAGGGCCAAAGGATTTAAAATAGCCTGAAAATCGTCTCCAATCGAGGGTTAGGCCAGAGGGCTCATGGGCTCCACGGAATCTGAAAGGGCCAAATGGCTGGCCAAATTTTTTACTTAA
>JAOTRO020000016.1:12936909-12947117 GCA_028566515.2 Pyracantha coccinea | reverse complement strand
TTTTCTTCATCATAGTTCCTCACCAAATCAAAGAGGCCATGGAAGAATTCTTTGAAGTTAATCTTTTCATCTTTGTCAGTGTCCCTTTCCCTAAGGAGGGAAAGGAGCATTCAGACAATTTGTTAGAATGACATGACGCAATGACAAATAAGATGATGTGCAAGGGAAAATGATAAAATACTATAATAAAAAAAAGCTGGTAAAAAGGAACCACCCATCTCAACTAGTCAGTCCCTGGTTCCTAACTTCCTATATCAGTAGATGTTTCTTTTTCTCTTTTTGGTTCTGATATCAGATGATTTTAGTCCAGGAGAAACCCAAAAATATAAAAATAGAAGTAAGAGAAACTTCAATCTATTGCTTGAAAACTTCCTTGTCATGGTGCCTACATCTGACCTACAAACTGATATCCTAGCAATGGATATTGCTCATATGGATATGGACAACCAGAATTTCAGAGACGGGAAATCAATATTACCTTACTTCCTCCTTGCACAACCACTTAAGTAGCTTCGGGTTTTTGCTATCAGCTGGGTGTAGAAAGCTAGAAAAGGATGAAGAGAAAAAGCACCGACATCAAGTTAAAGAAGGTATTCGAAAGGATATTATGTACAAGGAAGTTGAGAGACAGGTAGAAGCTCACTCATTGAACTCAGTTATATTAAGAAGACCATCTCCATTCGCATCGGATGCATTAAAATGTTCCTCTTTCCACCAACCCATATCATAGCCAAAGGAGCTGTTATCTGGCGCATGGAACATGAATTGAATCAGTGACAAGGAGAATATGAAAACATACAAATATCTAGTTGAAGATGGCCTACTCCTAGATAACAACTGACCACCCTGTTTCACCAGATACAATTTTCCTTCTTCCCACCCATATTACCGCCGTTGGAGCATTAGTACTAGGAACTGAACAACATTCCAACACATTACAGAATGACACACTAGTTTTACTTAAGTTCAAGCTGTTTCTACCGAAAACCAAAAACCACAAATTCCATTTAGCATAGCCATGGATTGAATTTCGCTTTTCAGCAGTTAACAAAGCCACTATAACAGAACAAGATATGAGAAATAACCAAACATATGCAACTTGCAAAGACAAAACCTGCATTCTGAACCCAACTGGGGGGCTGATACTCGGCAAAGGAAACAAAGCCGTCACGATTCTTGTCGTGAAGCTCCATATCCCTCTGAGTTCGATGCAAGACTTCCCCCTGCGCTTGGTTCAAGTTCCATTGAGTCAACTCGTCCTCGGTGACGAATCCATCAGCCGGGTCGACATCAACCTTTGGAAACAACAAGAGCAACCTGTTGGTGACGTTGAACCTGTCCTCATTGTTCAAGTAATCCTCAGCGTCCATGAAGTCTTCCCACTCGGGCTGAGACTCGGCGGCGGGTGCGGAGTCGTGGGAGGCGTTGAAGGCATGATCGAAGTGCTGCTGCTCCCACTTACGGTCCTCGCGGCGGCGCTCAATGTCAGCGACGAGGGGGTCGAAGGGGATGGGGTTATGGTGGTGGAGGGGGGGAGCAAAGGTGAAGTTGGAGCGGAGCTTGAGGCGGCGGTGGCGGTGGTTGCCGGGTTTCTTTGGGGAGTGGGAGATGAGCAGGAGGACAAGGACTGCAATTGCTATGTATATGATTACTGAGACGGACGCCCTCACCATTGGAACTCTGACGGTGAAATTGGAACGAATCGCTCACCGTGAGTGCACCACTAGTATTTGGAAATTTGACTGACTAGTATATCATATGGACTAGACTGGGAGAAGAATCTGTAGAGAAGACAAGAGAATCGGAGAAGAGGATGATAAGACTGATTCAATTTAATTATTTATTCAAATGAATGAACGAACTTGAATGAACTTGCGGATCTGCTCTGCCTCCGCGGCCACCCAACCCAGCCTACCATCCCATTTCCACTCCTAGTTTTAATTATTATTATTATTTGTTTTTTTGACAAGCTCAAAACGTTAAATTAGCCATCGACGGTTGTTTGAACTCACTTTGTATGAAATCCCTTTCTACCATTGTGTTAAAATGCTACTTGCAATTTTAATTATTAATTAATTGTTTCTTTTAATTTGTAACCAATTTCTATTTATTAATTTATTATATTTTTTAAGTCGAAGTACAACATTCATTAACGTGAAGAAGGAATACGTACAAATAGGGCATATGATGCATTAAAGGGACTCGATGTCTAAGAAGGTGCATTAATTATTATATTTAACTATATGTAGGAGAAGGAGTGCAGGACAAGGTAATCCTTTTCAAATTGAGATCTTCTCTAAATTTTTGTGTTCAAAACCGACAGACCAAGTATTTTGGACCACTCATTTTATATTTACAGTCTCCATTAGTTTACTGGCCCATCTTACTTGTCTAAATCTCTCTCCAACGACCCGAATCACCTAATCAGTGAGGAACAAACACAAATATGCGAATTAGTTCATCCTTTTCTTTTTGTTTCCTTGTTTATTTCCTTTTCTTTTAATTTATTTTATCATTTTTCTTTGGTCATACTACATTTCACATCCTTTAGTTTTGAGGTAATTTTCAAAATAGATCATGAATTTTTTAATTTTGTACCATAAGACTTGAAAATTGTATCAACTTATGTCTTTCGTGAAATGATTGTTTGAACAATCAATAAATTGATTGCATGGTGCACGTGCAACCTTTATATGGCAAACATATAAAACACATTTGCACTATAATTAAAAAAACTCATCAATTCAACGAATAATTAGATGTTCAAAGAAATATAAAAAAATACATATTGATATAATTTCAAAATCTTAGTGTCCAATTTAAGAAAATTAAGATCTCATGAATCATTTTGAAAATAAAATTCAAACCTCGAACCTTAGTGTCCAATTAAAAAAAAAATTAAGACCTCATAAATCATTTTGAAAATCACTTTTAAACCACGAAGTGTAACTTGTAGCTACCCTCTTTGATATACAAAAATATTGGACGGTCATGGTGAAGGGTCATACTATAAATTCATCATAATTTACTAAAGCATAGTATTAGTGGCGTTACCATTTTTGAGTTTGAGGATAGCACACAGCGAACATGATTCTAATTTTAAGTATATTTTTTGACAGACAAACTTCTAATTTTATTTGGATGGATGTCTATCTATCCTCTTCGTATTAGACATGCTCTGGTATTAAATTATCGAGGTTCTAATGTATTTTGAGCTCCCTAACCACACAATCATCCTAGGAGTGAGAACTACTAAGGAGATAGAAATTCAAAGTTTAAGGTTTTAGTGAAGATTTAGCATTATAAAAATAATCAACCATGTCAAAAAACATGTGTGATGCTAGTTACACATTTTTTTTACCTTTCACACGCATGCCTCTCTCAATATTTGATCATTGGGTCAAATGAATGAAAGAGAATTAATAAACAAAAATTAATAAAATCTGTAAAAAAATAAAAATAAGTGTATAGATAACACCACATCTCAGTTGAAAAAACTAAAGTAAACGTGAGATTTTATAGAAGGGGAAAAACCCACAGAACCAAGCCTATTAGTATTTCCTGGTGTTCCTGGTCGATGAAGCCCAAGCCCAAACCAGACAGATCCAATTCCAACCCAGCAGAATTCCGACTGGGGATCTAGGATCTGGGATCATTATATATATTTTTTAAATTTTCTTTAAACAAAAAGAAAAGAAATTAAAAAATAAGTTTAAGACAAGAAAGGAGGAGGAGGAGGAAGTGACGGGAGGCTTGGAATGAGAGTGTGGGGATCTAACGGAAACTAGGAGGAGGTCCAATCGACGCCGTTTGGTTGCAGCGAAAGAAGAAGAGCGAAGAGCCAAGGGAAGGAGGGATGCTGAAATTCTTGAAGGGAGTGGTGGGCGGATCGGGGACTGGACCCAAAGATCTGCCCTACAACATCGGCGATCCTTACCCCTCCGCTTGGGGCTCTTGGACTCACTTCCGAGGCACCTCCAAGGTCTGCTTCTCTCACTCCACCCCGCCCTCTCTCTCTCTCTCTCTCTCTCTGTATATATACAAACAAAATTTCATGTTTCCAACTGTGGATGTGGACGAGTCATGACTGGATCTGAGGGAGGGTGATTGTTTATTTGGGACGAAGGAATTCGAATGAAATCATTTTTTTTTCTTTTTCCAATTGTTTGTTGTAAACTGTCCAGGACGATGGGTCTCCGGTGTCCATATTCTCTATATCTGGAAGTAATGCTCAGGATGGCCATTTGGCCGCTGCTCGCAATGGCGTCAAGCGTCTCCGCACTGTGAGTTTCTCTTTCGTTTTGCTCTTCACAATTTCATATGCAAAATTGCAAATGCAGCAGTTGTTCATTTCATTTTGCTGATTTGCTTGTCTACTTTCAGGTCAGACACCCAAACATCTTATCATTTCTTCACAGTGCTGAGGCTGAAACTGTGGATGCTTCTTCTGCCACCAAGCAAACTATCTATATCGTTACCGAGCCTGTTATGCCCCTCTCTGATAAGATCAAGGAGCTCAATTTACAAGGTATCCAAAGGTATTTCCAAACATAATCTATCCGCTCTTTTTCCCGTCTTCTTGTTCAATTTGTTTCACTACGAAAATCTTTTTATTTCTTTACATTATTGCATATGCAAATCATATAAAATGGATGCTGAAATTGTCGCTAGAATTCACTTCATCTTTTTTTTCCTTGATGTTAGGGATGAGTATTTCGCATGCGGACTGCACCAGATAGCGAAGGCTGTCAGTTTCTTGAATAATGATTGTAAACTTGTAAGTTTTTGTAATTGGTATTACTAGTATTTTGAATGTGGAGTGCACCATATAGCTAATTCTCATATATGATTTTCAGTTGTAGTAATACTGTTTGACTAGCTTTTGGACAATACAGGTTCATGCCAACGTTTGCTTGGCCAGTGTTGTTGTAACTCAAACTTTGGACTGGAAGCTACATGCTTTTGATGTACTATCTGAGTTTGATGGCGGCAATGAGGCTTCTGCCGGACAAATGCTGGTATGCATGTCTTCCATTGTGATTCATCATTGTAGAGCCTGATTAATTCAACTTATTTCCTTATTAAACTTTATTGAATTCTCCCCGCTTTTGTTTCTTTAACTGTTGTTTTAAAGTTTACCTGCTTCACCTATATGGGAGGGCTTACTTTTTTAACTTTGGTTATATCTTTTTTTCTTGTTTGAATAGCTATGGATGAAATGGTGTTTGTTTCCACTAAGATAATTTCTTGTGGATATTTGTGCTAAAAAATTCTTAGGAATAGTAAGAAGTTCGATATGTTTCTCATTAGTTCTTATCTTCTGTCAGCAATTCGCCTGGCTTGTTGGACCACAATACAAACCCATGGAGTTACTGAAGTCTGATTGGGCTGCAATCAGAAAGTCTCCACCATGGGCTATTGATTCTTGGGGCTTGGGTAAGTCTGCTGCTATCTGTTTCTCAGAACATGATTATTGGTTTGTTAGTTCCACTTGACCTCTTAATGCTGAACTTAATTGATTCTTTCGTGGGGATATAGAAATGAATTTTAGCCCCTCGTAGAGGGTTCATCCTTGTTTTTCTTCATTGTCCCATTGTTTGACGATAAGGTATGGGTTATACTGGAAAGCAAGGCCGAGTTCGGTCTTGTGAATTTTTGTTTATGGAGGTACTTTGTGCTTTTGGTGGGGGGAAAAAGGCTAGTGTGGGTTTTTAATGTGTTGCCAAAGGACAATATTTTGGGTTGTTTAGTTGGAAAAGATTGGGAGGTTTTTTTTGGCAGAAGGTGGAAGGAAGTGGATTGTCGTGGGGAATTTTGTCTCTTTTTATTTTCTTTGGTATATATTGAATTTTGATAGATTCCATCTTATTATCTTAACTTGGATTGGAAGGCTGATACATGTTTAGTCAGTTAGAGTTTGAAGGCTTTTTGTTGTCTAATTTGCTGATGTTGTACTGCTAATGTTTTCATGTATTGGCTTTGATTATATTTTCAGTGAATGCTGGTTGGTTTATCTTAATACAGTTAATATATTTATAGTAAAATATGTTGAATCATGTGATGTTTTGTTGCTGAACTGCCAGTGGAATACACTAATCTTGAAAATCTAAATTCTTTAATTGAACTGATAGGCTGCCTTATATACGAGCTCTTCTCCGGTCTGAAATTAAACAAAACAGAGGAACTACGTAACACGGCTTCTATTCCAAAGGTTCGTAGTCTTCTACTGTCAGCATGAGTCAATGATGACCTTATTCTTTTTAGGGATCAACTTAATTTCAACCCCTAAGGTTTGGCGGTGGTTTTCCAATTTTTTTTTCTTTTCAGAAGAACGATAAAATTTTATTAAAGCAATAACATGAATTATAAAAAAAGTGGATAAGAAATCCACCATCTAGCAAAACTAGCTAAAACCTCTCAAGTAGATCTATTTACAAGTAACTAAAGCTGAACCAAATTCATTTTACGGCTGCTAACATATCCCTCACTATATGAGAAAGAGAATAATCCCTGAACTCATTCGAAACTGATGCCCAGAGAGCTGCCCACGAGGTTTGAATTTTGGCAATTTGCACCCTGAAGTTATAAAATGACATCAATTTAAAACTTCCATCAGGAAAACTGTTTGTTTTCCGTTCAATTGGTGATGTGGCACTTTTGGGACCCATTTTTATGCAGACATGGGGAATAAATATGGTAAACGATTATTTTGAAAGCACAAAAAGGGGTACGCAGGTCCCACATCATCAATTTAATGTCATTTGTAAATAAATTACTAAAATGGAAATGTCGTGGCCCATTTTGAAAACAACCCCAAACCATGGGGGTAAAATGTGGTTGATCTTTTCAATCTCTCATGAACACCACCATGTTAACTAAAGATTTTGCAAGTGTCTGACATCTGTTTGTTTCCATGTGCTTAATATTTTTGAAGATTCATTTTCATTTGCATCTCTCTATTTTCTTGTCTCACAGTCTCTGCTTCCAGATTATCAGCGGCTCTTGAGTTCCACGCCTTCTCGTAGGTTGAATACATCGAAGCTTGTAGAAAATAGTGGTGATCTTTCTTTCCTAACTCGAGTTAATTTCTTTTAATGTTTTTGGGAATTTATAGTCTTAACTTTTGAGAATGTCAGTCTCCTTCATGGTCTGAGGACTGATTGGCATTTATGAAAATATGATCTTTGCTCCTTCTATTGTTTATACCTTGGTGGTTTAACAATCTTATGTCTCATAGTGTTTTTGTTCACGTATATTTCACTGACTGTTGCAACAAATGTATTGGCAGAATATTTTCAAAATAAGCTAGTGGATACAATACATTTCATGGAAATTCTAAATCTGAAAGATAGTGTTGAGAAGGATACCTTCTTCCGCAAGCTTCCAAATTTAGCGGAGCAGCTACCTCGCCAGATTGTGCTGAAAAAGGTGTGTTTTCCGAATTATTATATGATTTTCGACTTCAAAATATATAACAAACCTTTTTGTTATCAAATTATAATCCTACCTTCTGGTTTCTACAGTTGCTTCCTTTATTGGCTTCTGCCCTTGAATTTGGTTCAGCTGCTGCACCTGCTTTGACGGCTTTGTTGAAAATGGGTTCCTGGCTTTCAACCGAAGAATTCAGTGTGAAGGTTACTGTTTCAGTATTCTGCATTGACCTATATGTCATGAATGTTGTTTACTTAAATTTCTATTGAATGTGGAAGTTTCGTTTATCCTTTGTTAGTTGTTTTTATTTTTATGGTTGTAATCATCTGACTTGGGTTTATGTCTTGCCTATACATTTAGGTGCTGCCAACAATTGTGAAGCTGTTTGCTTCCAATGACCGAGCTATTCGAGTTGGACTTTTGCAACATATTGATCAGTTTGGAGAATCATTATCAGCACAAATTGTTGATGAGCAAGTATGCAGTCAATGATAGTTGGATTTTATTGAAGACTGGTAGATTTAGATTGATTCATTCCTAGTTTGTAGGTTCTAAATTTGCATGTGATGCTTGAAATTAGGTTTACCCCCACGTTGCTACTGGGTTCACTGACACATCTGCTTTTCTCCGGGAACTGACTTTGAAGTCGATGCTTGTTCTAGCTCCTAAGGTTAGTGCACCTAATTTTATGGTTGTATGATTCTTGCTTTGTATAATTTATATTCTCAAAAGCCACTGTTAATATGATTTGAATCTCAAAAACACGGCGCTTAAGTGTTGGTATTTTATATAGTATGGTTTACTCCATACCATTTTAAAGATATAGGTCATTCTTTATGTGGAGCCTATTTAAATTGGATATCCATTTGTCCTTGATGGCTAATAAATACCTGTCTTTGTTTTAGTTTTAGAGGTCATTCTATCCCTTTGAAGTTTCAAATTATGTGATTATTCTCATCTAATCGGTTTGTCTTTCTACTTTGTAGCTTTCTCAACGCACCATTTCAGGGTCCTTGTTGAAGTATCTTTCAAAGTTACAGGTATTAACTTCTGAACTAATAACCTTGACTTGGCCATTGAAATGAATGTTTGCATTGTTTATTTTCACATTATGTCTCTTCAAGTTGATTATTTTGAATATTATTTTTGTGAGTGCATGTGTTTGGAACATAGAATATGGCCATTCTTTGACACTAAGTTTTTTATTCTTTTAATTTCTTCCTGTTTTGCAGGTTGATGAAGAACCAGCAATTAGAACGAACACCACTATATTACTAGGGAACATTGCATCCCACCTGAATGATGGGGTTAGTGTCATCTATTTGCCACATTTACTGTTTCTAATTTTTTTTCTTCTCTTCAGTGGTAGAATGGTCCTATTGGTCATTTGGTGTAATTTCTAATTTTTCAACATATTTTGATAAAATATTTGCTTGTCCTAAGATGATTGGGTTCATATTTAAATGCAGACAAGGAAAAGAGTGCTGATTAATGCTTTTACTGCCCGTGCATTGCGTGATACTTTCTCACCTGCCCGAGGAGCAGGTACTAGAATTTTCTATTTTTCCATGCCTTTTTTTACTACATTCTTTTTTGAATCATGTTTTAGTTTTTCCTCATATTAAACTTGACCTTTTCCTCTGTTTCGTACATGTGTCAACGCTTGGATTCTATGATCAATGTGAAAATTGTGGCAGGTATAATGGCTTTGTGTGCTACCAGTTCTTATTATGATATCACTGAGATTGCAACTCGGATTCTCCCAAATGTTGTTATTCTTACCATTGATCCTGATAAGTAAGTATGCTGCAGATGATTTGTACATTATTTCTCTCTGGATTTTTTGAAGCATGCTTTATGTTATTATTGAGGGTGTTTTCATGTTCTATGACATGCTAACAGTCTGTACATATTGATACCTTATATGTACCTTACAAAATCTTCTCTTGATCTGGGTTGTTTTGAAGTCACATTTAACTACTCTGAGGTAGGCGTTTGCTGTATTTAAAAAACATTGAAATAATGTTTGCAGTTATAACAGAATCTTACAAGATTCTGTTTCTTGTCACAAAGGTATTTTAAGGTCATCTTCTTATTAATGTTAGTAGTCATAATTATCTTTGGACGTTTCTTCAGTCTTTTGTTCTGAATAAGTGTATATTCCTTTTACTTTTTTGAGTAGCAAGTAATAATTTGTCTTTATAAATTTTAACACTAGGAATAGATGGTAATGTTTCCAAAAATATATATATATATATATTTTTTTTTTGTAAATATGTTGGTGGCTCTTGTGGATGAGAGGAAAGGTGAATATATTGGAATACTAAGGAGATATTTCCTTAAGAAACTTTGCTTTTCCTTCCCTATTGTTAAGCCAATTACAGGGGTCTAGTCATTGCTTGGGTGAATGCCTGTGTGTTGTGTGATCTAAGTAGACTTTTTAGACAAGTTTACAACATCACTTGTACAACACTTGGATCTGCATATGATGCACTCAGAGTGGGATGGGATCAATTGCGCACCGAATATTGGTGTATCACCAAGAATTTTGTCGCTAAATCTTAAGGGGCAATACTTCAAGAAAAAAAAGAAAAAAAAAGGAAAAGCTTGAGGGGGAAAAGAGAAATGTAGCTTACAATTTGTACTGTCATACTTTATTAATGGAATCCTTGTAACGGGGGAATTATACCCTTTTTCCCTTTGGTGCAGTGATGTTCGATCAAAGGCATTTCAAGCAGTTGATCAATTTTTACAAATAGTGAAGCAATCCTATGAAA
>JAOTRO020000016.1:12925009-12936219 GCA_028566515.2 Pyracantha coccinea | reverse complement strand
AAAGGTATATCTATGTACATGCATCAGATTAATTCTCTTGGGAAAACCTACATTTACGTGTATGCGAATTAACATTAATAGTATCAGAAGTTTTTCGTTAAAGTTCCCTAATAATAAATGTAGAATTGAACAATTTGTTGTCTAAAATTGACCACAAAGTTGAAGCAGGGGGCCATGCCAGGGCCAAAGATGTCCTCTGCTGTGCTTTATATAGCCGCCGCAATTATGATTTGCGAAATTGAGAGTAAGGGGCCACATTGGGTCTCAATTAGAATCATGTAGTTGCTTAACTCTTCAACTTTCAAGTTGTTTTCTTGTGTCTGATATTTTTGGTAAAATGCCCTAATGTGTCACTTGTTTTTATCCGATCCAATGGAAAAGGCAAATCCTATATGATACCTTAGATCCGGCTCGGTTATTGATAAAGTGAATAAATCTGCTATTTCTTTAATTCTAAAAAAAAAAAAGAGGATTTAATTGAGTATCGAGAAATGAAAGAATTTAAGCCAAAATATCAAATGAAAATAGATCAGTATTTTTTCATTCCAGAGGAATAGGCTTGGCAACTTGCACAATTTGGGCGGATGGACTAATTTAGAAAAGAAAAAAAAAATTGCATCACCATAGCGTATGGTGTTTTACCGTATTAGTATATGTGATTGCTGATCTCTCTTACAAGGAAAACAAGATCCAAATCAAATAGAGCAGACAGAGTGGGGCCCAAAAAGAAAGAAAGAGAGAGAGTAACATATCATTTTATGCGATTGTGAAGTTGGAAAAAAGGGCAAGTTGGGTGATTTTTTGCCATCAAGGGAAGCTTAGATTGCGGGATGAGAGATATTTATCCAAAAATTAGAAAGAGGATAAATCTGTAAAATGATATTATTAACGAATTAGGGTAGTAGGGAGTAGGGGTAGGACCCCAAAACCAAAAGAAGGAAGAAGTGTGCCTCCGAAACCGATATTAATATAGGTCCATCGGATAGGCTTCCCACTTGACTCTTGTGATGGTGTTGATGTTTTGTTGTGTTCAACAAAACAGAAGAGTCAGTCTTGACAAGTGCAAGTGTGCAAGTGCAAATAAATGAGAAGGCTACCAAAAGATTGAAAGGAAACTTTGATCACTTTTCCAACAAATAGAGGTGATGCCTATTGCTTTCAATCTCAAAAACCCAATTCCTCCCTCCTCCTTATTCCTTCCTTATGTCACTCTTTTTTCAATTTATATATATTATGTTTTGCTCTGCAACTGCAAATGGTTTTGTTTGTTTGTTTGTTTGACGGTGGCGGTTTTATTATGTGCGAGCTGATGTATTAATGGGAATGGGAAATTGGGAATTGTATGTGGGAAGTTGCAAGTTGAGTTGGAGAGTTGAGGTCGTCTGTATGTAAATGTATATGTTTCAATCAGTTATCAATCCGAGCTGTGGTGTGGTGTGGTGTAGATGAAAGTGTAAAGTAATCAGAGAGTAGTTGTTGAGTGGTGATGGGACCAAGTGGAGTGGACCATCCTGACTCCTGAGTCTGATGGATTCCTCCTCCTGCGGTTGCCTTTCTGGATATTTCGATTCAGGATAATCCATCCACATCATCCATTATTTTATTTATTGCTTTGTAAATTCCAACTCTTTTCTGGCCATTTTGAGCTTTTGTTTTCTTCTGGTTGATTATTTTATTTCTCTTTTGGGTGTATCTAAATTTCTGGTCTTGATGCTTTCTCTCTCTCTTCCACTTTGTTTGTTTTTATTAGGCTTCTTCTATTTCTGTTTATGCTGATGTCAACTCCGCAGTAAAATATGCAATCGGAGTAATTTCCCCCTGTACACCTTTTTTGGTCAATTTTCACTTTTTGGTAAAATACTGACAAATGCAAACACGCACGCGCGCACACACAGAGAGAAGGGGAGAAGGGGAGAAGGGGAGGTGAAGCAAGCAAGGTGTCTCGCGTACTCGAGGGTTGGGTTTTGCTTTCCTAAAAATACAATCTTGCTTGTGAGTTGTGACACTGCTGCTTCTCAAAGTTAACTCCTTTGCTTGTTGATTAAACTGCCATAATTTGGTAGTTTACTTCGATCCCTCTCTCTCTCCCTGATTAGGTTTAACAGCATTTTGTTGGTTGCTAGAATCGCTGTTGTGAGCGGAACAATGATTGGAAAATGATGTACCAAGTAGGTGCATTTACTTAACAATGATTGAAAATTTTTTATCTTTTTTTGCTTTAGGTGGGTAATTTTGGATGGGATTCTCCTCCTCCATTCCATATATGTAGTTTAGTTGGGCAATGAATTCACAGCGGGTAAGGTTTTTCTTTATTTTTTGCCGAATTTTGAAATTTTAATTCTTGTCTGAATCTCCCAATTTTGAATTCTGCATATGATTAGGGATTGGGGAATGAGTGAGGATATGGATTATGGTGTTAGTGGGATAAGGAAGGTGTGAAAATTGAGTTTGAAAAGAGTGGGCCTGCGCTGTTAGAACTGTTCATATCCCTATCAGTGGGGGTGGAAATGTGGTCAGAAACTGGGATTTTTTTTTCCTTAGAATTCAAAGGCTTGGGGTTTTTTCTTCTCTGTTTGGTTATTTCGTGGTCTCTTTCATATTTGACAGAGTAAAACCCTAATTACCATTCTACTACTAAATTTACTAAATTTATGTTCGCAATTAGTGATATTTCCTTTTTTATAACTGCCATTTATTGCATCTTTGATATTATGGTTTTCAGAGGTTTCTCATGCTCTAACTGAAGTTTGTTGCCTTTTCGTTCATCAATAGGTCAGCAATTCAGAAGACAGCCAATTCTTGAATTGTGGAGCTAATCGCGGCTGAAATCTTCAGTTACCTCTGTAGTCTTAAGCATCCGTTTCCCATAATTTAGCCCCCAAGAAGTTGTTAGCTATATGTTGTAACCAACTATTGAAATAATTTAGATCCAATTCCCAAGAACAATTCTAGATACTTGATAATCCCAGACCTGATGTAGCATAAATTGCCAAGCAGGTTGCTAAATTACTCTCCTCTTCTTCCAGTGTGAAATATTTGGATAGTGGAGTCAAACAAAGATTACACAGATGACTGTGGAGGAAGCGGGCTGTAGCTCCTTATGGACTCGAGAGCAGGATAAGGCATTTGAGAATGCCCTCGCAATTTATCCTGAGGATTCTTCAGATCGGTGGGAGAAAATTGCAGCTGATGTACAAGGGAAAACCCTAGGGGAGATTAAACATCATTATGACCTCTTACTTGAGGATATATCCCAGATCGAAGCTGGTGTTGTGCCGCTGCCTTGCTACAATTCTTCTTCAGAGGGTTCAACTAGCCATGCCAGTGATGAAGGAACCAATAAGAAAGGGGGACATTCTGGAAACTATAGCAGTGAATCTAATCATGGAAGTAAGGCTTCAAGGGCAGATCAGGAACGCCGAAAGGGAATTGCTTGGACAGAGGATGAACACAGGTTAGTATATTATTGTTGAGTTTAATGATTTTCTTGCCCTTATGATAGGTGACATTTGTTGGAGTATCTAAATAAAGCTAAAGATTGGTTATTCTTTTCAAGTCCTCTTTTTTTTTTTTTTATATAGCAAATTTTTACCAGGAGTTTTGTCCCTGGTGCAATTTTAAGATCTTAAGTTTGTTTGTCCAACAATAAGTTTTATGAAGTTGCCTTAGGCCCTAAAGCTTAGGGTGATGATAGTTGGTTAAGCTATTAACTATATCGAGCTTTACCTTTTGATGAACTTCCATATCCAGAGTATTCCGTTTACGTTGTTTCTATTAAGTATCAAGCTTATGGCCCTTGGGTTATACTTTTGTACAATATTGTTGAAATATAATGGAATAAGTAAAGAAAACATGGTATTTTCGTATTTAAACACATTCCTAACATGGCAGTTGGTTTCTCCTCATTCAACTTTTCTATATTGATGCACGATTTGTTTAGGCTTCATTTGAGTTTTTCTTTTATTTTTGTATGAGAGACTTGTTAAGGCTTTATGGATATATTTATCACCGGGTTGCCCTCATAGACTATTAGTTAAATCTGAAAACGTGAAAATTTGGATAAGAAAGAAAACGGCATTGTAGGAGAAACTATCTTAGTATAGCACAACCTTTAGGATAGTTTGTCTGAAATGAGAGCCTTTTAGTTACGTATCTAGGTTCCTTAATTGTAATTTTTCTGTGGGATTTGGTGTTTATGCATGGAACACCCTATCCTGATATAATGATTTTGCTATATGCCTTACCTCAGCTTATGGCATACTGCACTACTGCATTGGGCTAAGAAACCTTTGGTTCTCAATTTGGCACTGGTAAGAAGTAACTGGGAACTGCCACACCTGCTTTACTCAAATTGTGATTAGCTGGTAATTGTTTTAGTAGGAATATATGTGATCTGTAGATTTAGATTTGAACAGTATTTTTGTAAGGCAGATTTGAACAGTAACTGTTATCATGAAAACTGGTTTGTTTATGGAAGAATAGAACTAAGGTATGTGGCTATGCACATAACCGTTTTATAGGAAAGTGGATCAAAATGACGAGACATGAAATAGCTCTGTCCTGTCACCATGAAAGAACTAGTAAGGCCCCCCAGTCAACAATCCCATGGTGAAAACTTGTTTCTAGAGAGTAGAGACTCTGCTTTTAGATATAGAACCAGGTTCTATGAAATTTTGTGATGGAAATTCCTGCTATATTACTGTTAAGGGGTGCCAACTGAAAGTATGTGGAAGTGTTTCTAATAATCTGCATATAGTACTTATAGAGTTGGCATTTCAGCTGAGAAAGATGGAAAGGATTGTGGGACCTCCAAAACGTGAGGTTTTTAAGAAAACATGAAACCTCTATAACAAAAAATTTAAGACCAATTTTGTTCATAGTCATTTCTTATATTTACAAAAGATTCCAGCTGACCACGTTATCAGACTTGTGGCTTGATAGAACAGTGTGTGGTATGCATTAAGTTCTTGTATACAAGCTGCCATTTATTCTCTCTTTAAATGAATCTGTCCAACAGTGTATGCTTAAATTATATACACATCATATTCTCTTTTCTTGTATGTTTGATGGATTTTCTTTTCTCAATTCTTTGAGTAGGCATTTTGGCAGTATCCATCCTGTGTCGTCACCTGGGTTCTTAGTATAGGTTAAATATCGCCGACTTACTAGTTTTTTGGTGAGGGCTTTTTGCAATTTTGTGAGCCTCCAACGCAGAGAATCTCAAGCTAATTCCAAATCCCAAAACCATATTGTCCCTATGGTGTTCCATTTCTTTTATGTAGTTCTAAGTTTTCTGTGTTTAGAAGTTTGGTGGCTGTTGAATTCATTGCTTGTAAGGTTTTTATGGTCCTTTAACTCGTCCTAGATACTGTTATCTTAGACCAACCTTGCAATGACTCCTGACTCTGCTTTTGTGAGATTTCAAAATAATGCCCATTGCTTATGTTTTTTCTTTCTTTCTGTTTTTGTACCATGACAGGCTATTTCTTCTTGGTTTGGAAAAATATGGGAAAGGCGATTGGCGAAGTATATCCCGGAACTTTGTAGTAACAAGAACCCCTACGCAAGTGGCAAGCCACGCACAAAAGTACTTCATACGCTTGAATTCAATGAACAAGGACAGGAGGCGATCAAGCATTCATGACATCACCAGTGTCAACAATGGAGAAATTTCGGCAGCTCAAGGGCCAATCACTGGTCAAGCAAATGATGCTGCAGTAGGTTCCTCTGGTAAGTCCACCAAACAATCTCCTGCTGGGGCCCCAGGTGTCAGCATGTATGGCAGTGCACCGAGTATAGGGCAACCAATTGGAGGACCCCTTGTCTCAGCCGTTGGCACACCCTTGAATCTCCCTGCTCCCCCTCACATGGCATATGGTGTGGGAGCCCCAGTACCTGGAGTAGTTCCCGGTGCACCTATGAACATGGTTCCAATGACATATCCAATGCCTCACAGTTCGCATAGGTAGTGTGATATCGAGCAGCAGCAGCTTCAGGAATCAGAATCATGTGGTGTACAAAGAGGAAGAGAGACCGTTTAGCTTGTGTTGTTGGTTGGGTTAAATTAGGATGATATAGCTGCGAGGCTGAATGTTTTAGTTATTAGCAAAGCACAAGTTGAAGTGGTCGTTGAATGGTTCGTCGTTACTTGTCCATACTTGTTGGAATAAGCCATTTATTTGATGGGGGGAAGAATGAGATGAATCTGTACAGGCAAATTCTGAAAGAGCTGAAGTAGCAAAGCAATGCTCTTTTATTTATTGGCAATTGGGCAGCCACAAGTGTAGTAGTCAGTCAGTCGGTCAGTCCGTCAGTCAGTCATAAACATTTGATGATGGAAATAGTTAGTTAGCATTCTAGGCAGTAACCCTTTTTACATGTTAGCAGTGTCTTTGTTATAAAAACTTGTTTATTTAAAGTATTTTTTTTACTGTGTTCAAGATTGGCCCGCCCGCACCTGATATGGCTGCATGTATAAATTAGTGATGGTGATTGCCCAAAGTTTGTGAAATGGGAGTCAGAGAATCTCCAAAAGAAGTAGCAATTGGATAGTAAAATTAGATTTGTTATGCCATTTAAGAAAAAGGCATTTCTCACATGCTCACATGCGGTAGCGCATGCAAAAAGGCTAATATAAATAGGGATGTGATATTCACACATCACATTTTACTTCTCGCATACCTTTTTAATGTTCGGCCGTCTAGGATTTAGAATGGGCATGTGGGGAAGGAGAAAGGGATGTGATGTGTGTTTGATGTGTGAATCCCATTTTTCTTTAGGAGTGTGTGAATAGGTGATGTGTGTTTGACGTGTGAATCCCCTTTTTCTTTAGGGGTGTGTTATTCACGCACCTCAAATTACTTCTCACACATCCCTTGTTAATTTCTGTTCGTTGATCTCCTTTAATTCATCCAATCTGACGGCCGAAAATTAGAAGAATGTGTGAGAAATAAAATGGGATATGTGGATATCACATTCTTTATTACGATGGATTTAGGTCACAAGCACAAAAGGTAGAGTAACCCATTGTCTCTATGGCCACACGGACACTGTTTTGCTTACGGGGGATGGATTGGACCATTGCTTAGCTAGCACACCGTCTCTCTTTTATTTTATTTAATTTATTTTTGCTGGGAATTGACCAATGAATTAGAAAGCTTCGGTTCAAAGATAAAAAAGAAAGGTGTCTTTTAATTAGATTAAAAGGAAAGGAAATGCCAAATTGGCCATGTTGGTGATGACGATTCATCAAAGTCCGTCCAGATAAGCACTTGCACAGCTACACAGATGCAGTTGCCATGTCGACGGAGATGTGATTTGTGACACGACACTATCAGCAGAGTCCGAGTGACATGGCATTGTATCTCTCTTTTGACCCATGTCAAACGCTTGACTAAATATGGAATATGTGCAAGGTGGATGGTCCTCTTGCTTCTCTTATCCAACCGCCGCCAGCTACCTTTTTCTTGCAACTGCAATTTTTGCGAATTCCCTTGGATTTGGGATGAAAATAACACGCACAAACATTGAGGAAATTGGGTTTGAGAGGTAGTTTTGATGAATGTTATGAGCAGATTGTCTTGACAAACTGACCTAGTCAATACATTTGCATAAATAATTTGATGTAATCACTAATAGGCAAGGATAAAGTAATGAATTATTCTCCAACATCTATCACTAATAACAGAATCACACACCTTAGAAAGAGACAACATGTCCCTTAGTCTTAGTCTTATACCATGTGATTTGGCTCATGTACATATATGGTGACCAGGAGTCCGATGTTTTTTTCCTTCTTTTTCGTCCTCCTATCTTAATTAGTAGTATTAGTAGGTAGGTAGTGTATTTGTATATTAGAAGGGGAAAGGAGATGAGAGGAGAAGAAATGAGGGTGTGGGGGTGGCAAATGGCAATGGCATTGACATTAGAAAGCTAAAGGTCCAGCTCAAAAGGTCTCATTGACAGTTTGACACATCTGAATTCCTCTTCCTCCTCATACGGTTGGTTACAATATTATATTTGAGCAAAGTTAATTAACTAAAAACGATGCGCAAATGCATCGGGCATGGATGACGGATGCGTGTTAATCTATGCTTGTTTTTATCGTTTAATCTTTCTCACTCTCTTTGTCTTCCTTTTCCTGTTTGTTGTAATGCTTGTGCTGATTTTGAAATGTAGCAAAATATACAACTCAGACAAACAAAGTACACCAGACAACAAACAACCTTATTTCTTTCAAGTTTTTTGGAATTGTATACACAACATATATATCTCTATATATATAATTAATCTTATTGCTAAAATGTCTTTTTCTTAAAGCAAAACAGCCGATCGAAGATAACATGCCAATGCCATTATCTTTCAAAGATGAAGAGATGATTTATATCTTTAAAAAAGAGTCCGTCGACTCTCTGCGTGCGTGTAGTCGTGCCTTTGTTCTCACTGATAGCCATACATGACTCATGCAACCAAAAGTTAAAGATTCATTCACCCCCACCTAGGGCCGGAGCCCCACCCACCTATTACTATTTTTCCACCCCGTTATATATATATAACATAATATAATGCTCACACAACCACAAGAATCACCAATTAAGCATCCATCCATCTCCTCATAGGCAGGCTCATCAATTGTTCTTTTTATTCTAATTAACTTACAATTAATCCTAGCTAGATACTTATCATCATCAAATATGAAGGCCTCACTTCAAGGACAAGTTATAGGAATTCCAATCAACTCCGCAGCCGCAGCTGCAGCCGCGTACGCGTTTAAGAGTGCAGATCATGGTGCTGCTATCCAATATCATCATAATATTCCAGCAACGGCTCCTAGTGATGCCACTGAACCTTCAAAGCTCATCAGACAAAGCAGACTGCATTCAGTGCTTAACAGGATGAACAAGCTTACCAACAAGGCTGACAGTTTTGCCCATGGGGTCAAAGAACATGGTAAGCAGCGCGGACGACTTCTGATTCAATTTCACTAAATAACTTTATTGCACCTCGCTGTTTATACTAATTGAGAAATCAAAAGAAGTTGAGTCACATAATAATTAACTTAATTATTAATTATTTGATTCAACTGTGCAGTGAGACTAGGGCCCAAGATCACAGCGACAGTGAAGGCGAAGCTGAGGCTGGGGGCTAAGATTGTAAAAGCAGGAGGGACGTTAGAGGTTTTCAAGCACGCATTCAGCGTTCACGCAGGAGAGAAGCTGCTCAAGGCATCCCAGTGTTATATGTCGACCACGGCGGGTCCTATGGCAGGCCTCCTCTTCATCTCGACCGACAAGATTGCGTTTTGCAGCGAGAGATCGATCAAACTTCCATCGTCAGATTCAGACGGACAACAGCTGGTCAGTAGAGTCCACTACAAGGTGGTGATCCCAGTGAAGAAGATCAAGGCGGTCAACCAGAGCGAGAACACGAAGAAGCCATCGCAAAAGTACGTAGAAATAGTTACTGCGGATGATTTTGACTTCTGGTTTATGGGATTCTTGAATTACCAGAAAACGTTGAAATATCTCCAGCAGGCTATTAATATTCCGTCTCAAGCTTAACTAATTGCGTACACGTTATCAAATTGTAATTAGTTATGCAAATTAAGCTAGGAGAGGAGCAGGAGGAGGAGCTCAATACCGTTAATTAACCATGTATAAATATTGTTCTCCTTCTTTCTTTCTGATTAATGAGAAAATTCTCTTTTCTTTGAAAACCACGTGGCCTCTGTCATATAGACAAAAATCGAAATCGAAATCGAAATCAAAATCCTATTTAATTCTATTTTGTTATTGATTTACTTTTAATTAATAAAATGTGGAATTTGAGTGATTTTCTAGACCGGGCTAGTATTTTAAATTGACTTTTCAAATTACCAGCTTTTATTTTTTATTTTTTATTTTTTTGGTGAAGAGCTTTAAAATTTGATAACAAGTACATACGTATAATATAATAGTAACATCAGTTTCAACTTTCAAATGGCTTACAAATCTAGATTAAGTAGTAACAAGTCACCGCATAATGTACTCCACACAGGATGTACATGATTCTAATAAACATTCCGACCTCCGACTCGAGGAAGGAATTAAACACACAACACGCCAGCATTCAGTTTATCCAGTACGGAGAAGAGAGGCAGAGGCTAGCTCAAAACCAGCCTCACCAGCTGCAGCAGTCATCATTCAAGCTTTCCAACTGTTTAATTAAACTCCCCATCACAAATTTTGACCTGCTGAGGCTGACTCAGGTTCAGCTAAACTCCCTGTGAAGTGAAAGCTCACTTTACAACGTTCAGGAAACCTCAATCCCACTTCTTCGCAACCTGCCTTTGTAATGTGTGGGCACGACCTTACATCCAGATATTCCAAAGAGTCACATTTGTCCACAACCATGTCTATGCCTGCCACTGTTACTTTTGGGCAATTACCCACCTTTAAAACCTTCAAACTCAACTCAGTGTCACCTCCGCCATTTAAACCCTGAAAGGCGGCATCTGTCACCTCCTCACAGCACCCAATGTCGACAGCCTCCAGATTTCTGCCCTCGGCAAGGATACGGCACAATGAAGAGTCTGAGATATTTAAACACCAATCCATCTGTAGGTTCTTCAGATTACTCTTACAAGAAACAGCCAGCAATTTCATAGATGCATCTGAAATGTCCCTGCAGCCACCAATGATTAGAGTTTCAAGATTTTTGCAGAATCTGGCCAAGGACAATATAGACTCGTCACTGATTTTGTAGCAATCCAACAACTTCAGCGCCTTCAGAGAGGATGAGCATGCCATGGAGACACTAGAAACCCCATTATCTCCAACGCTACTGCATTTGTTGATATCTAAAACTTTGAGCCGCTGGCATCCCTTTACAAGATCAGTAAGTCCAGCGTCAGTTATGTTGGTGCAACTGTGGAGCCCCAATTCTTCTAAATGGTAACAGTTCTTTGAAAGGGCCCGCAATTACCCATTAGTAACAAATCTGCAACCAGTAAGATAAAGGCCCCGAAGGTCTGAGCAGCCCTCGGCAACAGCTGATAATCCTTTGTCTGTTAACTTTCTGCAATATGACACATCTAGGGACTGTAGTGACGGAAGACCAGAGCCAATGAAAACGACACCAGCATCTGAAATTCCTGTAAAAGAAAGAAGTAAGTGATACATTAATCAGGTCCCTTGTGTTCAATACAAAAGACAACGAGCATACACATTTCA
>JAOTRO020000016.1:12914092-12924909 GCA_028566515.2 Pyracantha coccinea | reverse complement strand
TAAGGCCTAAAACTTGAAAACTGTTTTTGAGTTTAAAAAGTTGGATTCAAGTACACTACCAAACAGGCCCTTAGATTTTAGACCCGAAAACATCAAAGGGATTGCCTCCATAGATGACTACCCAAATGCCTTTCAGAAGCAAGATATTGCAGCAGCTTTCTTTGTTGTGCCTCATGCTAAAGTCTTCCTCACAAAATACTGCACGGGCTACACAAAAAAGGGCCGCGTTTACAAGCCTAGCGGTTTTGGATTTGTGTGTTTCTTTCTCGCCTCCCTTCCTTAAACATCGTGTGGTCATTTTAATTTGTTTCTGTGTATCGTTACATGTACCATACAGATCATTGTCTACATATAATCCTTTTGAAAGGATGGTAATGCTGGAGGTAATCTCGTTGTCTGCTGCAGGTTTTTCCGAAGGGTTCTCATCTGGTGATTGACATCTCGGAGGCAATACTAGAGGTAACCGAGAATGGACAAGTTGAAAAATTGGAAGAAGAAATGCTGACCGGGCTGTCCTCTCCAAACTGTACAAACAAATTGAATGGTGATCCAATGGGAATAGGTCCTGGTCCTTTCTCTGGCTTATTTCTAATTTCTGGTCTTGCTTGTTCATTGGCATTTTTGGTTGTAGTTGCACGTACAGCGGGTAAGCATCTGTGAGACTTGAGTTACACACGACTACGAGCAATGTTAATTGACAAAAAAATGTGGAGACACTTTGGCCTAGAGCTACCGATTTGTAGCTCAGTCAATGGCATGCTCTTAATCGACTAATCAAAGTCTCTTGTAAATTTATATCATAATTCAATTCGATGTATCGACATACAAAAGTGTGTCTAAAAGTTGCATACAAAATTTTGAGTCGTAGAAACATGAAATGCATTTACTTTAACTACACACAACCTTTTCAACAACTTTATCTTTTTATCATCCAAAAAAAATACAATTGTGACCCTCCACATGCAGCACAATGCGGATTTTCTTTAGACAAACCATCTGTATTAAGTGTAATCTAAGAAAATTAAGGAGACCAAAGCTTGTGTGCTCAATTTAGATTGGAAGACCTCAAACAGTCAAACATGTGCGGAGCTCTTTGGATTATGTATAAGCGCCATATTGGGCAGTATCTATCAGTCTATGCAAATCAACAATTTCAGCTGTCCAAGACCACTGGTTTTCGATTCTACTGCCACCGTCCGGCCCAGTCTTCAGCCCACAAAGACGGGCGTGGTTCGTAGTAAAGGGAAGGAGAGTGAGGGAGGAGAGGCCATTGCAGTGCCGTAGCTACTAAGCTACTGCTGTAATTAAAGTATGATTTTTAACTTCAAAGCTCTAGCACCATAGCTAAATTAAGTTAAATTTATAACTTTTGTCTGGTAAGTTGTCAATTTATTTTGAGCATAGACCGTGGTGGTATGAATTTCTCAGAATCTGCATATATACATATACGTGAATATATATATATATATATACACATATATATATTTGTGAGACATTATGCAGGAAGCTGCCATGGCATTCATCATGTCGCTATCATATACGAAATCAAGTTATCTTCAAATCTGTTTCCGAGAATCTACATATATTCTTCTGAGTCAAATGCAATTCGTGTGATGTAAATGTAGATAGTTAAGACACTTATTCTCACGGATTTTTAGTTCAAGGATCAAAGCTTCAATTAGGTCAAAGTCTGAAGAAAGTTGAGGTTACACCATAAAACCAAATGGCAATATAAGGAGTAGCTCAACCTCTTATAAGCCCTTGCATGATTTGATCTCAGTGATATGGGACGTTGTCTTCACATTCTCACAAAGTCCAAGGACCTATGGTGTATTTTTTTTAGTTGAGGACTTGGAAACAAGTGGGGATTTCTTTGCATTTAAAAATACATATTATTCTCATTACTCCAGTAATATTCTTTGTTTCTTGCTATGACTTTAGGGTATGTGCCTCCTACTTAGGGAGGCTTATTAGTCTCATTGATCTGTTGAGCGTTGACTTTCACAAAATATTGCACCCAGAAAAAAAGAAAAAACAAGTTAGGAGAAAATCGTCGTTGAAATGCTATGCAAGACAAATACGATAAAATATAAACTTCAGAAAAATCCCCCAACTTTGAATTTTTCATGATTCCTCCTGTGCCTAAAGTCAAGCCATCAAGCTCTCAATAAAATCCATGATTCTGTATATTCTCGGAGGACTAACTACGAAAAGCAAGGATGTTTCGTGGTCTTTCCTTCTTTCTGGTATTGCTATTGTTTGTGAGTTCAGCCAAGGCTAACGGAAGAGAGGAAAAACGTCAAGTAACTCAACAGATAACTGCAAGGATCGGTTGTGTCATCGATCTCAGCTCTCGCGTGGGTAAAGAACAAAAAATAGCCATGGAAATGGCTGTCCAAGATCTTTTTAAGTCGACCTGCGCTAAAGTGGATTTGCACCTGAAAGATTCTCTAGGGAACTCAGTTCGAGCAACAGCTGCAGGTAAATTTATATTCGCAGTACCAATTTGTAACCTTATGTTTGAATGGCGATATCAGCGGTTTGTTTTTGTTTTGCAGCAATCAATCTCCTCAGCAGCAAACAGGTTGTGGCCATTGTCGGAGGACTGACCGTGCAGGAAGCAGCTCTTATCTCTGAGATTGATAATATCACCGAGAATATTGTTCCCATCATGTCCCTCACTTCCACTGCAACGACCCCGCAATCAGCGTCACTTCAAAGGCCAATTTTCATCCAAATAGCTAATGATATCGTCTTTCACATGCAATGCGTTGCAGCCTTAGTTGGTCATTTCCAATGGCGAAAGGTGACTGCAGTTTACGAGCGCAACAATGAATTTTCTTCCACTTCAGGGATCATAGCTCTCCTCTCTCATTCTCTTAGCTCGGTCAACTCAGAGATTGAACACCACCGAGATTTCCCATCCTTATCTTCTCTCTCTAACCCGGATGCCTTCGTTGAAGAAGAGCTAAAGAAGTTGAGAAGCAAGAGCAATAGGGTCTTCATAGTCATGCAATTCTCTTTGCAGTCAGCTGTCGTTTTCTTCGAAAAAGCGAAGCAGATGGGCATGATGGACAAAGGCTATGCGTGGATTGTCACAGATGAGATCGCAAGCCTTCTCGATTCTGTTAACACTTCTGTCAAGTATAATATGCAAGGTGTTATAGGTATTAAAACCAATTTTTTCGAAACAACAGCGTCATTCAGACAGTTCAAAACCAGATTTCGCAGGATATACGGACTACTGTACCCTTACGAAGAAGAAACTTCTAGTCCTAGTATCTTCGCTCTCCGAGCTTTTGATGCAATTGGGGCCATTACTCGAGCAGTGACAATATTGCAACAGGGAAATGCTACCCCAGAAGAATTGTCTCAAAAAATTTTGTCTACTGCTTCCCTAGGTCTTAGCGGCATGCTAGAATTCAAGAACGGTATGCTATCACAACCACCGACGTTTCAAATCATTAACGTGGTTGGGCGAAGCTACAGAGAGATGGCATTCTGGTCGCCAAGATACGGTTTCTCAAAGAGCTTGATGGAAGAGGGGATGGATAATGGTTTTTCTGAAGTTTTGGGTTCAACCTATTGGCCTGGTGGCTTACAGACAACCCCAAATTGGTGGACACCGGTCAATGTGGATCGACCCTTACAGATAGGGGTTCCTGCCAGGGGAGCATTCAAGCAGTTTGTGGACGTAAGACATGATCCTGGCACAAATGAAACACGCATCTCGGGATTTTCAATCGATGTGTTTAAAGCAGCTGTGGAATATCTTCCTTATCAGTTGCCTTATGAGCTCGTTCCCTTCAATGGCTCGTACGATGAAATGGTGAAACTGGTCTACAATAAGGTAGAGATTCTTTTTCTTCTGGTTTTTCGTATTAACGCTGTTTTCCTAGGGCTCTATTCTATAGACACTGATGACCATTTTAATCTATTTAAAGCAGAGCTTTGATGTAGCTGTTGGTGATTTCGAAGTCATATCTGATCGGTATCATTATGTTGAATTCACACAGCCATACATAAGCTCGGGGCTTGAGATGGTTGTTCCCGTGAAGCCAGATAAGCTGAAGGAAAAATGGATGTTCATGCGCGCCTTCACCACAGAAATGTGGTTCATAATGTTTGTTACACACCTTTCTGTATGTTCCGTTGTCTGGTTAATTGAAAATGAACATGGAGACAACCCCGAACTAAAGGGCATTGGGGCAATGCTTTGGTTCTCTGTCACCGTCCTCTTCTTTGCACACAGTAAGTACTCTCATAAAAAACGAAAACAACCATACTGCTTTGTTGCAGTCCCTCCATCGCATACTGCCTAACATGTTTTCATGTATATTGATGAATTTTTGATGTGTATTTCATGAAGAAACAATTACAAGATGAAACATATATATAGGGAAAGAAAGAAGACATAAGCCTAACTTGCCTAACTTGCCTAACTTGCCTAACTTGCCTAACTTGCCTAACTTGCCTAACTTGTGTAACTTGCCTAACTTACACAAAGAAAGTTGACTAGCCTAAACCACTAGCCATCCAATACTTCCAACAGGTTCCTTGGGTTTGGCATGAGAACAATGTAAGAGAAGTCATACTCTAACAAACAACAGACATACACACTGAGGAGTCGAGGACAGGGTGATGAATTACTTGTCCAACACGTCTCCTAGTCTTAGTCCTATACCATGTGATTCGGGTGATGTACAAATTTGGTCAGGAATAGTCAAATACTTGTTCCCTCCTTTTCGTCATCTTATCTTAATTAGTAGTGGTAGGTAGTTAGTCGTATTAGTATATTAGTAAGAGGAAAGGAGAGGAGAGGAGAGAGGGTGGGTGGTGGGTGGGGTGGCGTGGCGTGGCGAGTGGCAATGGCATCAGAAAGCTAAAGGTCCAGCTCAAAAGTTTTCATTGACACATCTGAATTCCTCTTTTCCAAATACAGTTGGTTACAATATTATTATTATTATTATTATTATATTTGAGCAAAGTCAATTAAGTAAGACGATGCTTGTTCAATTAAATATAATCTTAATTTATAATGATTGAAAAGTTAGCATAATTCCCGATTAATCAGGAATTAATCAAAGATATATACTCTCCTTTTCTTCTTTTTTATCTCCAGATCCTCCGTCTTTTCCTGTTTGTTGTAATGCTTAGGCAGGGCTGATTTGGAAAATACAGCAAAAGATATATAACAACTCAGACAAACAAGGTGGACGAGACAGACAACACAAACACATGTGGAGATGGAAATGGGGGATATGCATGCAAAACCGTGTTTCTTTCGAGTTATTTGTTTGCACAACACAACATATAAACCCTACTGCTAAAATGTCTATTCCTTAAAGCAAAACTACCGATCCAAGATAACATATATGCCATGTCATTATCTTTTGAAAATGAAAAGGCGATATTTTTATCTTTAAAAAAGAGTCCGCGTAGTAGTAGTAGTAGTAGTGCCTTTATTCTCACTGATGAGCCATAAATGACTCATGCAACCAAAAGTTAGATTCACCCCCACCCGCCTATTACTATCTTCCATCCCTTTATATACATAACATAACGCTCACACAACCACAAGAATCACCAATTAAGCATCCATCCATCTCCCCATCATTTGTTCTTCTTCTTGTTCTTCTTCTAATTAACTTGCAGCTAATCCTAGCAGATACTTACCGATCATAATCAAATATGAAGGCCTCACTTCAAGGACAAGTTATTGGAATTCCAATGAACTCGGCAGCAGCCGCCGCAGCTGCGTATTCGTTTAAGAGTGCAGATCATACTGCTGCTATCCAATATCATCATAATATTTCAGCAGCGGCTCCTAATGATCGTGAAATCACTACTGGATCTTCAAAGCTCATCGGACAAAGCAGAGTGCATTCAGTGCTTAACAAGGTGAACAAGCTTACCAAGAAGGCTGACAGTTTTGCCCATGGAGTCAAAGAACACGGTAAGCAGCACGGACGACGACTTGTTCAATTTCACTACATCACTTTATTGCTTCAGAAATTAAGAGAAGTTTGAGTTACATAATAATTTACTTAATTTGATTCAACTGTGCAGTGAGACTGGGGTCCAAGATCACAGAGACAGTGAAGTGGAAGCTGAGGCTGGGGGCTAAAATTGTGAAAGTAGGAGGGACGTTGGAGAAGGTGTTTAAGCATGCATTCAGCGTCAACGCAGGAGAGAGGCTGCTCAAGGCATCCCAGTGTTATCTGTCGACCACGGCGGGTCCTATGGCAGGCCTGCTCTTCATCTCGACGGACAAGATTGCGTTTTGCAGCGAGAGATCGATCAAACTGCCATCGTCAGATTCAGAGGGACAACAGCTGGTAAGAAGAGTCCACTACAAGGTGGTGATCCCGGTGAACAAGATCAACAGGGTCAACCAGAGCGAGAACGAGAAGAAGCCGTCGCAAAAGTACGTAGAAATAGTTACTGTGGATGACTTTGACTTCTGGTTTATGGGGTTCTTGAATTACCAGAAAACTTTGAAATATCTCCAGCAGGCTATTAATATTCCATCTCAAGCTTAATTAACCAAGTACATGTGATCAAGTTGTAAGTACTTATGCACATTAAGCTAGGAGTACTGGAAGACGAGGAGGAGGAGCTCAATACCATTAATTTACGCACAATGTGTATATATTTCTTTTTTATTAATGAGAAAATTCTCTTTTCTTTGAAAACCACGTGGCTCTTCATGTTATTTACGATCACCAGTTTCGCAATTCACAATTAGTACTTCTTAAGCATAGCTCGCACTCTCTTTACTGAGAGTCCATAGTAACACAACATGATCACAAATCCTAATTTGTAAATAATTTCTATTTACCTGCTTGATAACAAGTAACATGATGAATCCAGACTAAGTAGTAAAAAGCGACCACACAATTTATTCCACACACGAAGTACATGATTTTAATATTCTGACTTCCGACTCGAGGAAGGAAGGAATTCAACACACAACACAACAAACCAGCAAACCAGCATTTCAATTATCCAGTACGGAGAAGAGAGGCAGAGGCTAGCTAAAAACCAGCCTCACCGGTCATCATTCAAGCTTTCCAACAGATTAATTAAACTCCCCCTCACAAATTTTGACCTGCTGAGGCTGACCGTGTCAGCGAGCTCACTCACAAAGTAACACCTCAGGCTCAGCAAAATTCCCTGTGAAGTTCACTTTACAACGTTCAGGAAACCGCAATCCCCCTTCTTCACAACCTGCCTTTGTAATGTGTGGGCACGACCTTACATCCAGATATTCCAAAGTCTCACATTTGTCCAAAACCATGGCTATACCTGCCACCGTTACTTTTGGGCAATTACTCACCTTTAAAAACTTCAAACTCAACTCAATGTCACCTCCACCATTTAAACCCTGAAAGGCGACATCTGTCACCTCCTCACAGCACCCAATGTTTAGAGCCTCCAGGTTTCTGCACTGAGCAAGGATACAGCACAACGAAGAGTCTGAGATATTTAAACACCAATCCATCCGTAGTTTCTTGAGATTACTCTTACAAGAAACAGCCAGCAATTTTATAGATGCATCTGAAATGTCCCGGCAGCCACCAATGACTAGAGTTTCAAGATTTTTGCAGAATCTGGCCAACGACAATATAGACTCGTCACTGATTTTGTAGCAATCCAACAACTTCAGAGTCTTCAGAGAAGATGAGCATGCCATGGAGACACTGGAAACTCCACTATCTCCAATATTGCTGCATTTGTTGATATCTAAAACTTTGATCTGTTGGCATCCATTTACAAGATCAGTAAGTCCAGCGTCAGTTATGTTGGTGCAACCTTGGAGCCCGAACTCTTCTAAATGGTAACAATTCTTTGAAAGGGCTCGCAATAACCCATCAGTAACAAATCTGCAGCCAGCAAGATAAAGGTCCCGAAGGTCTGAGCAGCCCCTGGCAACAGCTGACAATCCTTTGTCTGTTAACTTTCTGCAATATGACACATCTAGGGACTGTAGTGATGGAAGACCAGAGCCAATGAAAACGACACCGGCATCTGAAATTCCTGTAAAAGAAAGAAACAAGTGATACATGAATCAAGTCTCTTGTGTTCAATACAAAAGACAACGAGCACACGCATTTCAAAAAGTTTTTCTGATTTCCATTGTGCAGTCTAAAAAGAATCTCACAGTATGCAGTATGCAGATGGAAAATATGCGCCTCCAATACAAATATCCCACAATCTAAGGTACGTGACTACGTGCAGCTCTGTTAAAGGCAATAAAAACCCACATAAAAGTAGAGAAAAATCCCTCATCGGCATTTAGTTTGTAACAATTAGTCACCTAATCTACTGCCATAAACCCATGAAACAAGCAGATATCCAATATTCAAACAAATTCAAATAAACAGTGTCTGAAATTGAAAAAGAAAACCTTTGCAGTTGTGCAGATTGAGGAGTCTCAAGCACTTGAACCCATCAGCAATAACACACAGATCAGAGTCGGTGACACCGGGATAGAAGGACCTCGAAATGGACTGAGAGAGGTCGAGCTCCAGGACCTTGTAGAACCTGGCAGCCATTTTGCGAAGCATGTGAGGCCCCGCACGTGCGGAGAGCCTCTTCCTCTCCGTGCTCTGCAAGTGAAGCCACCGCTTGCAGACCAACCCGAACACCTCCTTGTCCCTCTGGCTCTCCAGCTTCGCCAGCACCGACCGGAGCTCATCGTCCGTCAACGCCTCGTTGATACATACCATTATTGTTATTGACGGGGAATCGGTTGATGATGAAGAAGCCATTGATATTTGATATAGAAGGAGGAAACCCTAACCCTGACCCCAATTGAGATTATAGATTTGGGGAGGGCTCAAGCAGGATTAGGATTAGGGTTGAGAGTTGAGACTCGAGAGATTCAAAGGGGTAGCTACCAGCTAGGGTACTCTTGACATTGTGTCAACTATACGTTATACATTTGCATTATATTCAGAATATAAATTTGAAAAAAATTATATAAAGTGGGTGGTTGTAGGCTTGTAGCCTATCGTATGGATACCAACTCCGAATAAAAAAAAAGAGTCAAATTATTATTTGTTCACCTCTGCTCCGACTGGAAAGAGGTATACGGTCACCAGGGTTGGTCCAAGTCATGAGCCAACATGGAAAGGTCGATTACAGTTGAAATAGATACACGGATCGACTCTCTTTAGGTTAGTGCAGTAAAAAGAGCCCAAGTACAAGTTCTACCACAGGTAATGTTTAATGCCTCCCCCCCCCGTTTCAATGCGTATCAAAAGATCAAAACTGCAAAGTAGTAATAATAATACGGGATTGGCCCGATTGGGTGCAATGCAACTAACATCATCATTCATCATTTGGTAAAACTTGACAGTTGATCGATGAGAATAACCTGTTTGTATATACTGTCTGTAACATGTGATGTGAAAACAAACAACGGAAAATGGACATGCTGTGTTGCATTCAACCACCTCTACACAAATGAATTAATTGGATATGCTGTGTAAATTTAAGCGCAAGTAACAAAAAGAATTTTAGAATCATCTTCGGTGACTCCATGGTTTCGATCAATCAATGCGACTCTTTGCAACAAGGAAGCACGCAGTCCTCCAGAAACCCGGTTAGCTCACAAGTGTACAGTTTTGGGTCGTTTCTGAAATGATCAACGTGTGGCGTCGACACAAAGTTGCAAGCCCTAACCTCATGTCCCGCCCTCTTTTGCTCCTTTATGAATGATTCCACTGACCCCGCAGGAATCACCCTGTCTGCAGTGCTGTAGATATACAATTGCGGACAACTTGGTTGGCGCGCTGACAATAGGCCCAACACATCAGAAAGCCTCCTGCAATCCCAACAATAAGATTCATATCACTTTCCATACAGGGAGAGACCAACTCTTGCCAATACTAATTTGACATTTGCTTTGACAATTGTTCTTCTAGGATTATAAAACACAGGTGAGGTGAATGAATTCAAGTATAAGCGGAAATTTGTAGCATGGGAAGGTGCATGAAGATTCACATCCACCTCGGATAATTCTATGAAAATAAAAGGGCAAGGAAGAATAAGATAGACTACCTGTTCACCGTAGGAAATTTCAAAACCACCCCAAAGAACTTCTCCAAGACTACTAGCAAAGCTGTTTCGGTTACTGCAGGTTTGGGTGCCACTACTCCATTATTGCTGCCAACCAAAGCATCCATCCCTGACTCATTTGAGTCCATTGTTCCTTTTGCCGCTACACTACGCTTTTTCAGAAAGGCTGCAGAGAAACCAGAAGCCCAGACCTGCACAAGGTCAAGAATTAGATAGCACACTCATCCAAACACAAATCATCTAAGATTCTATGAAAAAACCTGGAACCCAGAAAAAAACTAAAAAAACAGATCATTTGCATAACAAACCCAAACAGCTGTCTGAATGAGCCACACAAAACTCAGAAACCAATACATTTTCTTTGGATATTCCTACAACATTTGGGAATGGTGGTAGTGATAGGCTCTGCAGCTACAATTATATTGAGCAAAATGAAGTATTATATTGGTCAAATTCATAAAAACATGATCCACACTCTAAAAAATGACAGCAACAGGTTATCTCTGGTACCAAGTGGAGTATGTGTAGATAACTTTTTATCTTTTAAATATGATCAGTAGATAACTTCTGCTCTTTCCCAGTTACAGAACTGCAACTATCGTTTACCTGGGGGTCAGGTGCTGCAACAGGTGCAGAATCCACAACGCAGCCCCGAATCCTGCCCATTAGAGAAGGATCGTGCTTCTGGAACTGCTCCAAAATTACCCCATACCTGTAAGATGCAGCAAACC
>JAOTRO020000016.1:12879115-12893804 GCA_028566515.2 Pyracantha coccinea | reverse complement strand
GTGGATTAAGTGGAAAGGGATCCGGAGATGATCCATTTCCAAAGCAAACTACCAATTTGCCCTGCCTGCCATTGCCAATTTGCCATGTGTAGCTTAATTACATATACTTTATTATTTATAGTTTTATCTACGTAGTTTGCCCGGCCTGCCATGCCATATATGTTGTTATGTTTGCTAAAGGTGGACTGATGTCGAGTGGATATCTCTTCTCCGAATTAGTCACAAGTCATCTGACAACCACAAAAAAAGTATATCGTGCACTTATTTTTCATTTCTCCTTTCGCTCGAGAATAATGCATTTTAAAGTAACAACAACTCTTACAAAATCGAATAAAGAAAGATGAGTACGTGCAGAGAGTGATTAATAAAGTATTCACGTGGTTTTGATTGGGGCAAATAATAATAAAGCAAGTAATATATGGATCTAGTTCTCATCAGTTGGACCAAGCTAGCTAGAAAATTGTAGGATTGATATTAAACAATGCATGTGTTTGTAGTTCTCAATTAGCATAAGCAGATATAAAGTGAATGGATGGATGGATCAGCCAATGGAGAAAAATAAATAAATAAACAAAGATGGAAAGGTGGGGGTGGGGTGGGGTGTGACCTCTCAGTCTGGCATATCATATGCCCTTCAATAATTAAAGACGCTACCTTAAGCTATACTCGACTTATAACAATAAATAATAGAGTTGCTAGAGAGTTTTCCATGTGAATTATCAACTATGAAAAGAGACTCGCTACAAAGTTTTCCAGCCTCCATAAACATCAGCTAGCTCGACTGATCCCGAGCCAAAAGAACAAAACCTGCACCCACCCTGCTTTCCAAGACAAGTTGCACACGTCCAATTTACATATAGTCTAAACTACTATAATTTACATACAGAAAAATCCCAACTTGGGTGCAAGTTAAGGTCAACTAGCTTAACAAACGTCTGCAGGTTGCACACACGTAATTATTAGTAAATGTTTTAGAGCTAGGTCCCCCGTTTAATTGGCAAGATGTTGGACCGTTACAACACTCAGTACTTTGGTTTGGTGGGCTCATAAGAGGTGGAGGGGAAGGGAAGACAGACCATCACAATAAGAGTGCGCACAGGCACAGGCATAGGCACAGCCAACAAAAGTATTGCAATTCATAATTTAACTATAACAATAGAGCTATGTATAATCTACATCAAAACCCTAAAAACAAAATAAATACTCCAAAACAACCTATACCCACTCATATATATATAAGCTCAATCTTCTGCCCCGGTAAATATATCTTTAGAAGATAGAGAACTAACTACAAGGAAAGAAAAACTAGTTATGTTTATGTCATTTAGCAACAAGAAGAACAAGATGAACATTTATAAGTTAATAGAACAACGTGTCTGCTCTAAACGTTTCCATCAATACAACAGGATCCGGTCTTCAAAAGAAAGTACGCTTCTCCATTCAATTCACCATCATGTGATCAAATCCTCCGCCAGCCTGCAGTGCAGGAATCCGGCTCACTCCAACGTTCTGCAGCAGTTGTTGCAGCCACCTCCTAGTAGTTGGATCTTCCTGTATGCATGCATAATACAAGAAACAAAACGAAATCAACAAAAACAGACACAGCAAAATTATCAAACAGCCTAGCTAGTTTGAAACCATAAATTCAGGGGCTAGTAGGCGGCAAAATTAAGCTAGTTTGAAACCATAAATTCAGAGGCTAGCAGGCGGCGAAATTAAGGACACTAAACACCTCAAACGGGGCACTATTACTAATAAAGCTCATGCTAGGGATTATGAATCCCAGGATTAATTTCCCTATCCAAATAACTATTTTATGAGCAAACAACACGAATAAACAGCAGAGATACTTACACAAAGGAAATTGTTAAAGCTAGCATCTCGTAACACATCTGGAAGGCAACTTCTTAAAGCATCACAAGCCCTGCACAATAAAAGACCAAAGAACAAATTTAGGGTACTAATGAAAATATGAACCCAACCCAATGAAAGAGAAAAAGCCAAAGTTGTGGAAAAGAATCAAATAATTATATCGAAGATAGCATAACCAAACCTTGGATTATCTGACAATCGAAGATAGCATCGGATGATGTGTTTCAAAAGGCGTGAGGAGGGTTGATCAGCCAGTGCTGCAACCATGGTCCCCAAAACTCGACCTACGGCAAAAAACCGCTCTGCTGTAGTACAAATATAGTCCAAGCCCATATCATCCAACAAAATCTTTTGAACTATAAATGTGGCAACCTGCCATAACAAGATCCTTTGTCATATAACTAAGAACTTTTAAACCATCCCCGTGCATTAGAGAGAGGGGCCTTCTAAAAGTAAAATGACATCCTTTAGGAATATAGTTCTTCTACAAAAAATTAGGTATCAGATAGAAAGCATTCCAAGGAGAAACTTTAATGAAATAATCAGGACACTCAACTGTTTTTGAGAGTTCACTACCCAATTCCATAGTGCGAAGGCACAGTGGAATTATTTCTGTTGATAGAAGGAAACTAATAACTTCTGTATCATCAACCTGGAAAAAGAACAATATACAAACAATATGATCATAAGAGGCTGGTGAACAAAAATTACAGCGAATATCCATTTCTTATATCTGAGCATGCCTCTGTGCAAGAGGAGGGGTGGAGAATGTGGGTGCAACAATAGTATGACGGACTCAGATATTCCCTTGCCTGAATTAAAGATTCATTAGAGAACTCAAGGTTATAGCACAAACAAAGGAAATGGTCAAGAGAAGTTATCCCATAAAAAGTACCTTCACCAGGGCACCAATGACTCCTAAACTAGTAAGCCTTAAGTACTCAAATGGTCTTGCCTTGCTTGTTGTATTAAGAAAAGGATACAGGTATAAAGGTATATGAGCTGCAACAAAGAAAAGTTGAACGGGAAGAATAATTTAGAGGTGACTAAGTTATTGCAATTATTGGCATCTGCAGAAATATTCCTATTCTTAAGCAATACACACAAGGAGAGTTACATGAAAAAGAGCATGATAAAACATAACAACTTAATCATGAAATGCATACTTAAGCACCTAAAGACAAGGGGAAAGACATTATTTCCCAAAAGAAATCGAAAACGAAGAAAAAGAAATCCCAGTGAAAGGACTTGACACCTCCCCAAAATATTTGGGGGCTAAGTCAGCGATTAAGTACCTAATAGCTAATACCATGTCAAGAAACCCTTATAACAAGTAACCGTAACATAATCAGAGGGTAAACTCTTACAACAATACTATAAGAGAAAACAAGGGAGTTAATATTCAACCTGAAATCAATGCATCAAGATGATTGCCACCACAAATTCAACTTTTAAACAAATATATGTGTACAGTACCATATTATATCTAGGTTAGAATTATCTTAATCAGTGTTATGCTGTCTTACACTGCATATCCATATCCATATCCATGTTTCATGAGAATAAATCAAACTTTTTAATATGCTGATGTTTTCTACGTAGACATGAACTTTTTGAAATAAAAAAAAAACTTCAAGACCATAAGAATTAAGAACTTCCATTTTTTAGCTTGCGAAAACATTATAATGGAGATGTCATAGAGAAAATAACAGTTAATGTTTCGTGGCATACATTAATAAACAATTGGACAATGCATAATTGATTGTCTTGATACGGTTGAATACATTTGAGCCTTAAAGGAAATATAGCTTTATTTATTTAAACAAAACCAAACCAGAAATATAAGCTATATAGCATCATACTACAAGTCTACAACAGGTAGGATAACTTTACATACTATAAAAGATAAAAGGACAAATTACCATTAAGGAACAACATTCTTGTATCTGGGTGTGAAGCTACACACTGAAAGAAAATACAAAACGTAACACAATATTAATAGAATGAAAGTGAGAAATGAAGAATCGAATATCAGTTACTGAGAAACACAGAATTGATCTTTGAATCTAAGCAATATCCATGGTAAAGAAAAGAAAACTAGTAGCATAATCATCAAATCCAGATTTCAAAAGATAACAACGACTACTGTCTGATTTTGATTGACATAAATATGGGCTTTTCATTTTTTTTATTGTAAATATGGGCCTTGTACAGAATTCATTTACTCAAGCTTAAAATCCAGTCCCTAAGTTAGTTTAAAAGAAACCATAAAAGGGAAGTCCGAAGGTGCTTCTCATACGGATGAATTACAAAATCATAAGTATATAAAAAATATATATACGTATATAACATAAAATTGATACTTGAAACAGGAAATCATGTGACCTGGAGAAGAGCAAGAGCATTGCAAACTCGATTGGATTGTGCCGGAGTCAGATTTGGTGGTGATAGGACAGGGTATATTGAAACTATCTCCTGCAAATAAAAAAGAAACCAACATCAGGGAATAGCTCCAACAAGCATCCATCAAAAATGGAATGTCAACAAACCTTAACATATGAAAATCTCACTCTAAATTTAAAGAAATGTAAACATTCAATTCAACAGTTGTGATCAGAATAGGTAAAGAAAAGCAACAAAGAGAGTCAGCAACGAGTGAAAACTGCTATGGAACTTCGTTCAACCAAGTTGAAAAAGTGAGATGGACAATAAATATATGACAAGCATACATCAGATGTAAAACATGTGGGACTTATCCCAAGCTACCAACTTAAACAACAAAACAACATACCAGTAAAAGTGCAGCAATAGTACCAAAAGAATTCCACAATAAAGGAGCCAAATCTTGAAATAATTCTCTCTTCTAAAAGTATAAACAGAAAGAAACAAAAGTACCTGGATGAGTGCAGCAATAGTACCAAAAGAATTCCACACGAAAGGAGCCAAATCTTGAAATAATTCCTTGTTCTAAAAAATGAAACCAAAGGCACACAGAGTTTATATAGAAGCATATCGGTGTTGTAATATACACTGCATAACCACCTAAAGGAAAAGTCACAGGCACAAATAATTAACTATAAAATCTGCTGTAAAAGAAACCTACGCAAGCTTCCCTGTGATCATAAACATATAACATGTACTTGTTGAAAACATATAGTGTATCTATCAAGATGCTCCAAGTAGATTATGGGTCCTATGTAACAAAGAAAAGGGTAAAATTTTGAATGCCCACTTATACTGATGCAACAGTCACGCTTCCGAATCCAGTTTCTCGCTACAGGAAACAAATTCACTTTTCTTCCTCTTGTTAGTTATAAAAGTGAGACAAGTAAGTAAGGAAATGACATAAATAATAGTCAATTACATCCAAAATTACAAGCCTCAGACTCGGTGCTTCACTCTTGATATAGGAAGTGACAATGAAAACTTGCAAAAGTTACCTTTGAAAGTTCAAGAAGCGCGTTTTCTCGAAGATCAGGATTACTCAAGTCAAGCACCAAGTGCTCTGCTGATGCCATTTTACGATCTTTGTTTGCTTGAGCTCCAGCAATGCTTGGTGCTGAAACGCTTGGACCTCCGAATGGAACATTTAATGAAGGTGACTGGGGCCGGTTTGCCATTAATTGCAACACCCTAAATTCTCACCGCTCGGGTATTGAGACAGATTTTATTATCAAGTCGGGTTGCCAGACTGCACCTTGACGTACTTAATTCAACTGATTATTCAAAAGAGAGAGTAAGTAAGGAAGTAAAAGGCCGTAAACAGAAACCATTAGCGAGAGGGAGAGCACGAGAACTTTATACGGTTACCAAATATTCAAATAACATTACTTATAAAGCGCCCATTACCAAAACAGGCACTGTGTATAAATTGCAAGAGTGTCAGAGATGAAGTGCCAAAATTGCGATGTCTGGCAGTCCCAAAAAAAACAAAACCTATTGTGAATTGGGTAACTGATGCAAAATCTGTTCTCGTTGGTGAATCTTTTATATACAAATACCAATTTATTTTTTGACATTTTGACATTAAGAAGACAAAAAAGGGAGCTCTCCGCGCAAAGAAGAGGGAGAAAAAGGTTGCCAATTTATTTCAGATAGATGTTGAAGCAATTGAATATCAAGTTATCAAGCAAACCTAATTGAAGGGAGATTTGAATTGTAACATCCTGGGTTCGTAAATCACCCCAAATCGCTAAGGAACAGAAAGGAGGAGGGGGAAATAGAGCATGCATCAAGAACACTAATTAAATTGCTGCCACAAGTGCATGAAATGAAGAGAAAAATACGCCACCCGATTAACATTTACAGCATAACCACCTAGTTTATAAAATCAATTACGCATCATTGGTTTCAATTGAACATGAACAGATGCTTACGATTAGAGTAATGCAACTCAAGATATCAACCTTTCCGAACAACTAAATACATAGATTCACTGTCGACGACGTCAAAACATGAATTTAATAATAAAGATAAAATTAAAAGATGGAGGGAGGAGGAGGAGGAGATGGTTTGGTGGCCGGTGCCTCACCTAAGGAACAAGCCTTTGGCGGACAATGGAATGGAGACGTTGCTGCTCTCTCTCTCTCTCTCTCTCTCTCTCTGACATTCTGTTTTTGTTTCTCAATTTGGGCTTCGGTTTGGGATTGGGCCATGTGTGATGAGAGTGCTCAACTTTTAAACTTAATCAAAAGGTGTCTCGAGTTGGCCCACAGTGGTTTATATTGCTTTTTTTTTTATTTAATTAAAGAGATCTTTAAGTTCGGTTCTCACACAATACCGTTTAAAATCACATCATTGCTAACCTATTATAAAGCTTAGCTCACTCTCTCACCTCTTAATATAGATAATATCGACATTTGTGCAGGGGAGCCCAGTTACTTAACTACAATTCACTTGTTGGTCGTACACGTGTGTTTTACTTATGGGTTATTGTTCTAGTATTATTGATGCAGTTACCGGTCATGTTTGTTTTGTACGAGACTAATTAGTTAACAATTATATTATGAAGTTGATGTAATGACTTGTGATTATATGTATTCCACTCTAATAATCTCCAAAACCTGATTAGCTTAAAAACAGACAAATAACCAAAGTTAGGAATTTTCCGTTTCTTCTGAATTCAAGCCTTATCAGTTGGTTGATGCATTCTGTAAATAAATCGTACAACAGAAGAGGAATGGGGGTGGATGCATTCTGTCACCAACGGTGTCACCGAAGACGAGCCGTTCCAAGCCTCCAAGCAGCAACTAAGCTGCAGTAGGCGATGAAGCAATACCAAGCCTCCCTTGTAACCCATTTATCAGTTCAACAAGACAACACTACTCTTGATCAAGTGTGGCAAGAGAAACTCATCCATCCCTACAGAATCCCAAGGAATAGGATCTTCACTTTACAAAAGGCACCCCAGAAGGAACCCGTCGGCCATATTCCTCATACTGCAACCCAAAAAACTGCCTCAAGAAATACTCTTCATACGGAATCCTTTGTGCAAAGAAGCGCCAAACTACAAGTGCAAATGCAATTGTTGATATGGGATTACAGAGCATTATCTGAGTACCCACAGACCATATGAAGAAACCACAGTAACCAGGATGACGAACAACTCTATAAACTCCATTTGTAATCAATCGGTGATGCTCTGAGGGATGAGTCCTTATAAGATGTGTGAAGGACTGACCAGCCGTAATTATTGCCATCTTCCGTATGATTTCGCCTATTATGACCATTGCAAGGCCTAAGTTGCTGACCCACCAGTGTTCCTTCAGACCAGGGAACAAAATAATTTCAACACAGTATTCCAGGAAGGAAAAAACCATGGCAAGAAGATAGTTTTTGCTGATCAGAAGAGACTTCAGAGTAACGTTTGATTTCCCGTGAATGCCAACCGCTAAAATGTATTCAGAACCATGAAAAAATATTACTGCCAGGAACATCTGAGACAACTGTCTGCAGGCCGTGTAACTGAAGAGTTGCGCCATGTTTGGTACAATAGAGTGAATCGATATTTGGCTCTGATTTACTGTAGTGAGACCTAAGAGGATGAGGTTGTAGCAATCCTTGTCCAAAAGCTCTAATTGAAGAAATAAATAAAGTTTATGGGGTTGACTTCAGACCTGGAAAAGATAAACCACTACATGACCTTGAAGCCAAAAAATGTCTCTCGACATCACCCCAAAGATGCTTCAACACGGACATATCCTGCACAAAACAAGTTTAAGAAGGTCGAGAATAGTTCAGATTTCGAGAAAATTACCAGGATGCCGATATGCCAAAGATCTTTATGAATATCAACTACGAAACCATACGTGCAGATTTTGAGGCAAAACAATCAATTCTCATTGAATTATTCCCAGTAGAGCCCTCTGCAAAACTGCAAACTCCCCTCGCCCGACAGAATTACGGACAACTGAATATCAAAGTTGGATTTTCGTCCCAAGTAAGTTTTAAATTAGGCCAACAACTGGTTCAAGCCCTCTAGAATTTGAAAACCATTCTCTTTTCAATTACAAAAATGCAACAAACAATCTGACAGCCCACTTACATGGAAATTAAAACACAAAATCAATCAAATTTCAATATTTCAATATTCCAATTTTCTGATTTCTAATTTCAATTTCATGACAAACAAACCACGACCCGCAACTTTGCAAAAAGCATCGAACCTGAGATCTAATTTAACACAAGAAATTTGAAAAAAACAGAAGTGCATATAATCTTAAAAACAAAAGGAGGATTATTTGGAATATATTAACCTTCTGATTATTTCCAATTCAATTACCACAAAAAAGAATGAAAACTGAGAGAGAAAGATTACCTGATGATGATTGATACTGATTGTCTGATAGGTACTAATCTGTTTGCGTTTGCAGGGGATCTACAGTCACCGTGGTGTTCTATTTGCGGTTGTGGGTGAGCGAGCTTACCAAATGCAGTTCAATATCAAGGAAGAAGCTTCTTTCATATAGGGGTTTTCTTTTCATCAGGCCCTTGTTGGAGTCAGTACTTACTACTCCTCAACTCTAACATGGTCAAATTACGTTCTGGTCCCCGCATTTGAGCCAAATTTCATTCAAGTCCTTATAGCTTCTTTTTAGTTGAAAAGTCCTAAATATATTGAGTGTAGAATATTCACAAAATTATCAATATTACCGTCGAAATATCTAAAAAACTAAGGATCAAGATGAAATTAAAAACTTCTTCCTACATCAGCAAGAAATTCAGGAAAATCAATGAATATTAATGATACTTATCAACTCATTACGCAAAATCTGCCATAACACATTGCAGATTTCGAACTTTCGAACTTCTTTGGAGAAATTTTTCTCTATTTTTGACTTAAACCTGAATGAGTAAATCACTCGACGAGGCTGCAAATCACCGTATTGTTTAGAACAAACTGAATGTTTAAATTATAAGCTTTCCTCCAAGCAAAAAGAAGATGAACAATAGCACTTTTCATCCTTCGAGTTAAACTCAAACAGCTGAAATCTGATAAAATTTGAAACAATCAACTATCAAGTAGTTCTGTCCTGCTACACAACAGCATTCGTGTTTCTCAGAGTCCCATATGGCAGATGGGAAATCAATCCTAGAGATCTAAATGGGCAAGAAAACAAACACTCCTTCACACACGAAATCTAGTACATTTCAACGTCATCTTTGAATAATATCACAACAAACATAACAAAAATCATCTAGCCCTATGACGTTGTAGCAGCCAACTGCTTCACTTTGGCCTGCAAAACTGCCCCGGCTTCATCTGCGATGCTCTTCTTCTTAGAAGCAACCTGCACATCACATTGAATTCATGATTTCTCTCTCTTAAATGGATGAAAATAGCAATACAAAACGCAGAACAAAGGATCATCTCCAGCAAACTAGCAATCAAAGTTGAAGAATTTTGCAACCAAAGGATTCAATTCTCCTTTTATACAAACCCTACTTGTTTTTCTATTAATTATCATTGATTTATTCAGGCTAGAAACAAACAGGAGGTGTGCACAATGCGGAAATCACTTCCCTTTTCATATTCCGCCTTATTCAATTCATTCCTCAATCCACAAAAGTAACCTCTTTCTTCCTACAAGAGCTATTCAACTAAATTACAAGTGAAACCAAACCAAGTATACACAGTCAAATCATCCAAACAAGCTAAACTGTTCCTACTATGAGTTCACAATGCGTAACAGAATAAATCCCCAAACCCTAGCACTACCAAAATCAACGGAAATTACTCAAGATTGAAATATAACTTTTTGCAAAATTACAAGTTAATTAATCTCTAACAATAATAATAATAACTAAAAATGAAAAAGTTGAACATACCTCGACAAGTTGGTCAAAATTAGATTTTAGCAAGTTGATCTTACGGTCGCAGTAATCTTTGGCCTGAGGCATGGTTTTCTCGATGAAGTAGCCGGTGCCGACGTCCACCAGGACTTGGTGGGCGTCGTGGAGGGTGCCGGGGACATAAAGCGACGCCGTAAGGGGGACGAGCATCTTCTTTCCCTGAGGGCGGAGGGAGAGGTCGTGGATGGCGGTGGAGGCGATCTCGAGGCGGGCGGTGGCAGTGCGGATGTTGTTGAGGGAGTCCTGGAGAAGATTGACTTCCATATCGGTTTGTTCTTTGACAGCCTTCAACTGCTCAGGGCTCAGCTTCTCCATCTCCGCTCTCACGTTCACACTCACCGCCTTCTCCATCTCTCTCTCTCTCTCTCTCTCTCTCTCTCTCTCTCTTCTGATCGAATCTCAAAAAAAATTCTCTATGCGACTATGGCCCCGCCCTGTGTTCTCCCCCAACTCTTGTACTCTGCAGTTTATATCATAGGCCATGATTCTTTAATAAAGTAAATATCAAAATTTCATGACATTGCTGTCAAGTGGCCCCTATAGCTCAGTGGTAGAGCGTCAGTCTTGTAAACTGAAGGTCTGTAGTTCGATCCTGCATGGGGGCAGCTTGCTTTTTCTCATTTTTTCAAGCTCGCCTTTTTTAAATTTCTCACGTCCGTGTCTCAATCGCGACCATCTCCCTTGGCCAGAATAACACACCCAGTTTCCTGCAACTTTCAGACTTGGCCGCCACCCCTTCTCTCAGGGAGACGAACCCAACTTCACAGGTGTGGAATACGAATATCCAAATGCTATCAAGTGTAATCATCATTTAATCAACGGGAAGGATACGCTTTAGATATGTTTTTTCTTTTCTTTTTCTTCTTTCTTTGATGCCATGGCATAAAAAAAGATTAAAATTTGTTCGTTAGCAAAGCTTAATCAAACCATAAGACGCAATCACACGCACGAGACGTCATTGATTAATAAGAAACAATTCCACATATATACGCTGCTGCATAAGAAACAATTTGAGATGCAGTCTGCAGCAATCTACATACACAAAACTTGTTTTGTGTCCACAAGTCAACTACTAAAGTTCAATGCAACTCCATCCAATTCCAAATTACAAGATATTCCCCCGAAATGAATTACAATGTCTGCTGCAGGGCTTAGTAGCGGTACTTGGTGGAGTAATCCTTGGGAGCAATGACCAGACCGCGTCCCTTCCTTGCCCCGCGGTACACTGTCTCAACAATGTCAATGAACTCTTGCTTGTCCTTGAGAGCCCAGTTGATCTTGTTGTTGTTCCCCGTGCCAAGATCAATCATGATGTGCTTGTTTCTGAAAAAGAACATGACCGTCGATGGATCGTAGAGCTCATACATTGTGTTGAAATCAGGAACCTCCGTGATGTCCACGAGGTAAATCACAGCAAAGTTTTTTATTGTCTCGGCAACAGAAGCCAGAACCTCATCCATCTAGCAAATCGAACACAATAACAAACCACAAGTTAATCAGCAGCATTCAAATAGAGATTAATAAATATATTCAATCTACAGAAAGAATTGATAAAATGAAAAAGGGATAAGAGGCTTCATATACATGGTGAAAAGTTCATTATCTTTTGTAGTACTTTTCATGCACGCAGCCATCTAACTTATAAGGTTTACATACAACAAAGAAATTATCCCTATGTACAAAAGCTAATCACCACAGTGAACACGGAACAGGCCCTGTAAAGCCGAGAGAATTCCATAGAACACAGAAAACCATTTACAAGATCAAATATCTACAAAATGGGTTCTATTATTGACACTCCAAAATTCTAATTGTCCACTCCAAAGTTTCTATATTTAGAAAGAAAAATAGCACAATTAGGTTCTTGGAGTGACAATCACAATTCACTGTGGAAACTAGTTGATAATTTGGCTTGCTTGAGAGTCAGTTTGGAATATCAAAATATGAGATTAGTGAAATTTCAGAACTGCTTCTTAGTAAAATTATCCTACATTAGTCTAAAGCAACTTCATTTTGGCGTTCTTCAATTCATTCGATTCAGGCCGGAACTGGAAGAGGTGTGTGAAGTAAAAATGTGTGTGGATAAGACACTAGCCTACTACAATATATAACAGATTTACATACCAAAACTATTTAAGGACACTTACTATATGCATGAATGAAATAAAACCCTAGAAAAAGTCAGCCACTGCCACACCTTCTCAGTTGCTAAACAGAAATTCCTGATGTCGTCTCTCTCTTAAATATTAGGATTTTAGCATGTAATGGAATCATTTTTTTAAATCAAGATTAAGAAACATGAAAGGAAAAAAAGAAATTAAAGAGCTGAGGATTTAGCGTTAACGAAAGTTGCCAAAAAGGAATTCGAACCTGCATACAGGTCTCATCCCAATCGTGGCCGAATCGGATGAGGACAAGACGCTCCTCCTCGGCGAGGATGGCCTGATCGACGGCCCATCCTGAGTGGAGGTGCGGCAGCAGATACGACATCGTTTTCCGTCGACCCTCTCCCTCTCACTCTCTCCCAAGCTTTTCTCACGCTCTCAGAAAAATCTAAAAATAGTTGACAATTTTTTCGGAAAGAAGAAGAATGGACGCTACGCGCGCCTGCCAAAACTTATACCAACATGTAGTCGGTGGGGCATCGTTGCTTTTACGAGTAATATTTTAGAACCGTTGGATGAAACGAAGGGTCCAGATTAAAACTTGAGAAAGGTAACGGACTGAACCCGTATGACCGGAACCGGAATAACCCGCGAGTCCCGGGTTCCGAGCACCTTGGATTTGGCTCTGCAACTGTTTTGCCTCTCTTCCAATTCGTTTTTCGTTCAAGAATTAATATTAAAGATAAGAAAACACCAATCGTGTGAACCTGAGATGATAATATTGATGCGAATGAAAGCATTAATATCAAAACAAACAAGAAATCAAGCCTTTCCACGACTCGTGGCTCAATTTCGTCATCCGATGTTCCGAATTCAAATCTCCTCCACCCAGCATCGCTAGTATCAGAAAAGGAATCAAGGCTACGAAATATGAATCAAGCACTTCACCAAAAAAAATATGAATCAAGCAATTGAATTAATTAATGGAAATGGAAATAATTACCTGCATGCAAGTGTCGTCCCAGTCATGGCCGAATCGGATGATGACGACGCGCTCTTCCTCTGCAAGAATGGCCTGGTCGACGGCCCAGCCTGAATGCAGGTGCGGTAGCAAGTACGACATTGTTATTGTTGGTCGATCACTCTCAGCCTCACTTCTAAATTCCTTATTTCATAATTATTCGCAAAAGAATGCCCATGGCCCTATCAATGCTTGTGACTGGTTAGGATCGTGGAATCCTCCAGAAGGATCTGGACCTGTCGCCTTTTTTCTTTTAATAATTAAAAGAAAAAACTAATTTGGTGGAAATTGCAATGTACCCTCGACTACATGTCATATTTAACCGCGTATACTTAATATAGTGAAATTGCTAATTTGTTTCTTATGTGTGACTGTATACCTATCACTTTAATTAAAATGGACTCTCTAAATACTTTTTTAAGAAATTAACTACATAATTTTTTTTTAAATAATCAATTGACCTGTTAGATTTTATCCATTTTTCTATCGGTGATGCAAAGACTGGATTGCCCTATTGAAATTGAGATTCAAACTAGTGTTCATAAAAAGAATATATTTGCTCTAGCCAATATGATTAGGGTCATGTTTGCACTACATTCAATTTGATAAACTTTGTTTGAGGTTCCGGTATTTTGAAATCTTTCTCAAAATAGAAGTACGTTCTCTCTAGCTAATGTGATCAAGGTTGTGCTTGCACTATATTTAATTTGATAAACCTTTTCACTTTAAGTTAACACATTTTTAAAAGGTAATATATTTTTGAAAACCCAACAGAAGAAAGTAAATTTGAGTTGAATAAATTAAAGTATGTTAACATGTCAAAATAATAGTCTGAGAGAAAATTTTTATTGAAAAAGACCTTAGCATATAATTAGGAACCTGTAACATATTTAGAAAAAAAGAGTTGCACATTCCCAAAAATTGCTTTTACTAGATGAAAAAAATAGCACTTAAAAGTAAAAAACTATGGCAACATGGGCCACAGTTATGCACAAGTTAGATTCAAAATTGGAAGTCCAAGAGGAAAGAGGGTCCAAATCTGGTTTGCGTAAAAGCGGGGCCGGCTCGGGTTCCAAAAAGTGAAAAGAAAACCGACGTGGCAAGGCAGGAGTTTGGACTTAGCTGATGGCAATCATGCGAAGTTGAGAAGGAACCGGGCGATAAGACCCAACTTATCCTATCCAACATCCATCCTCAGACAATCCCTTCGAACTCCAACACTCTCCAATCCCCAGCTCCTTCTTCTCTCTCTCTCTCTCTCTCTCTCTCTCTCTCTCTCTCTCTCTCTCTCTCTCTCTGCAGGTGCAATGGATGCTTTTTGTTCTTTTTCTTTCTGCTC
>JAOTRO020000016.1:12863327-12874290 GCA_028566515.2 Pyracantha coccinea | reverse complement strand
TTGACTGTGAGCCTCAAGGCCTACACCTAAGGCCCCACAAAGGCACCTCTCAAAACTAACTATACTCTCCTCTTGCAGCCTCTTAACAAGCAACCAAAGTGCCAACTCCTCGGGGAGCTGTGTGCTCGAGCCAGGGAAGCCCGCTAGCCATATTTTCTGCCCGAACAATTGTTGTGCTGTATTTTACTTATAATTGACGGGCAATTGTGCTACAACTAATTAGTGAAAATTTTAAGTGGAACATTTAGTGGTCTATTGTTTGATTCTTTTGGCTTATATTTTTTCTATCCATAGCTTCTACCAGACAATGGTAGCTGAAAGTTCTCAAGTGTCTTGAGGCAGAGGTAAAAGCAGAGCATAATGCGAATTATATTTGGGGCATATTGGGCAAGAGCACATCATGCGACATCTAAAATGCGAGCTATTACTTTTGAGACATTTTTTGAATAGATGGTGTAAGGATGTGGAGTTGTCCTATATCAGAAATGTTAGCCTTGAATGGTTGTACAGTTAAAACACAAAGAGCACAAGGATGAAACTCTAACCTGTTGAAGTCCCAGAAGCCATGGATGCAGTTGAAGTCGAGAGGAAGTTCTGGAGGAATACCAAATATTCTACAAACTCCTAACCGTGTAACAATGACTCTGGCAAGCCTCAGTTGTTTTAGTTTCAGGGCTTGCAGGGACCGATATTTATACAAGCTATGGGCTAGGGTTTCCGTCAAACCTAATCCCACTTTCTTAGCCTCCAGCTAAGGTATCATATTCACATAAAATCAAGGACTATCACTCTTACTGTATTATAAGACACCTAATATAAGATTGATATCTTAGGAGATCAATTCACAATCTACATTAATCTCCAATATTACATTCCTATTATATGTTGTATACCATTTAAGGTTGATTTATTTTGGAGAAATTCAACATTCTCCCACTTAGTCCACAAATATAATGTTTATGTTTATACTCGAGATTGAAGACTAATGTCACTTTAACGGCCATGTAATTGTGATTACATCTTTTAACATGGAACTAACAAGGTTGTAGGGTTGACACAACCCAGAAGGTTCATAATTACACATGTTAAGATCCTCATTCACATGAAATACCGTCAAATTATAACAAGAGATGAAACTCAACCTAAATATGTCTTCCCTTATATCATTTCAGGTCCTCCATATTGTAATGTAAAAATCACACTTGATGCCTCTTCAAAGCCTATATGCTTGCCAATACAAGCTGTCATCATTCAATGAATGATTATACACAATCTGTAACATACACAAACATTGGTAAATATGACTTAAGGCAGAAATAGATATATTCACCAAACAAGACATGTAATTAAAACTAGACGAAAACGACTAACAATGAAGACAAATGCATGAATTCAAACCATTTAGAAACAAACTACAACTCAAGGTTCTGTGAGAAAACTAGCTTACTTATTTAACTCGAACTATAACCATTTCATACTCCCACTAACTCAGCATATCAAAGCTCGAAATTAATTCCATAAATAATGAACCAATGTCAATGTCTTGACCTTTTCCCTGACCAATCTGTACTTGATATGCATGTGCTTGGTTCCTGAAGACCTCTTGTTGTTCTTAGAATAGAAAACTGTAGCAGTATTGTCACAAAGAATCTGTAATGGCCTTTTAATGATATCTAGAACCCTCATTCCTTCTATAAATTTTCCTATCCACAGTGCAGATATCATTGTACTATGCTCACGATTTTACGAGTATTAACACAATCTTCTTGAAGCAATGATAACCCACACATAATCAACCTAACATAATCCAGGACAGAAATTATAAATACAAACCAAATTCCTCCATATCCATCATGACAGCTATTTCAGTTAGCTTTTGGATCTCAAAAAAATGAAAACCAGATATTACTCTACTTATGAGAAATATCAGTGTCTCAGGCCAGATGATGATGCTGTAACAACTCTAAGCAGTTTTCAATACTTTGATATCTGCAAGTTTTGTTAATAGTAAGCACATTAGGTGAAAATGAAAATGAAAACAAGGAAAATGAAAAACTTTCCTTTTTGCAAATCACTTTACGCAACATGTCACCCGTTTGCAACATTTTTTTCATGCTATGACCAAGACTGGACTTCAAGTTAGCGAGTCTTAAACCAGTCCGAAACTGCACTAAACCTTTAGGAACAACCTGTCAGGAAAACTAAAAATTTAAACAAGCTTTAGAATCAGTTCTGCTTCAGGCTACACGATTATATCACATATTGTCCGGTGATAGTACATTTAAGAAAGTCAACTAAGCAAATAACAGCCTGTAGCTAAACGTTTCATATCTTTGATAAGTGACCCCTATGCAAGCTCATTGATAGCATTTAAAAATGATCCAGTCAACAAAAGTATACAAATTAGCTAATGATTTTGTACATACCTGAGCAGCGTTGTTAAATTCAGGTAAAGGATTCCCATTATTATATGTTGCTTTGACAAGTTCATCGAAAGTGTAGCCATATAGTACGTCACTCTTCTCCAGCTGTTTGTTCAGACCTTCCACATAGTTTCGATGATGGCCTCCCCAGTGAACTTCCAATGTTCTCTGACTCATATACGGCTCCAAAGCATCCTGAAAACAGAAACATACAGTTCAGTCAAGGAAGATCATATGCATATTGCACGCATAATATAAATACATGTATGTATCATCACGTGACAAGAATAAGCAGCTCGAATCAGAATAGTAATCTCTACACAGTAAGATATACAACACGAGATGGATAACTGCCACAACTGAGGGCTTTCATAGAATCAAATGCTACACCACACGAACTGCAGAAACCAATCAATCAAATTACTAAAGTATCTTGCAATCCAATCAGGTTATACGAAACCGAAAAACTTGTCTTGGTGCACCTAATGTGACACTAGAAGCTGACTTGGCCAACCCGATTTCATGGCCTTAAAATTGGTTTAAGGAGAAAGTAGTTAACATACAAGTTTATAAGGAGGTTTCTTCAATCCATAGTAAGCGACAACTGTAGAAGCTCTTGGAGACCCATCGGGCTGTCTTTTCTGCTGCTTACACTGAGAAAATAGAGAGCCAACGGACACGCATTCTATAACCAATTGTTGTGAACAAATAACCACATTTTATGGCGCAATCGAAAATTTGAATTCGTTACAACCTACAAGGGGCAAATAAACGCGGCAAACACAAACGAAACTACAACAAACTATATAGAAAAAAAAATTGCAAAGTACGCTATAATTATGTACCGGACGAGGAAGCTGGGGACGCTTAAAAGAGCGAGAAAATTCAGGAAATAAACGGGGAGAGGTTGGAGCTGAAGGACTAGAAAAACAGAGTGTCATTGCTCCTTTAAATGCTCCTCTCGCACTCAAATATGCATGTCTGCGAGATTACGACATACGGATAATTTAATTAAACTTTTTTTTTTTTTTATGGAAATAATTTAACTGAACTGAAGCAGCAAAATTTGAGGGCTGACATGCTTGAACAACAGAACATTAACATAATTGAGAGAGAGAGAGAGAGAGAGAGAGAGAGAGAGAGAGAGACCTTGGTAGTTGGTGTTAATGGCGAGCGGCGTCCGGTGGAAAGAGAGAGAAGCTTTCTTATGGAAGGAGGGGGGTTATCGTTTCGTCTGCAGTTTCTGTTCATTTGTTTACTTTTTCGTCCTCCTATCATTGCCAATTTACGTTCTGACCAGAAAAATCACTGCTCGTTCGACTCAGGTCCATTTGTTTACTTTTTCGTCCTCCTATCATTGCCTTGCCAAAAGGAAAATCGAAGATTTTGACTCCCCGTGGCCCGGGGACAGTATAACAAAAATTGGGAATTCAAGATACCATCTTTTCTACCACTTATTCTTCAACATTCCTATCAGAGTGTAAGAGTCTATTTCTTTCTAAATATTGAAAATTTAAAATACACAATTAGATTTTGAAGCGTCAATAACAATTTCCTTCATTTATCCACTTTCCGATTTTGCCGCGCTTTCCTTATACCAATTTCGTGGTATACCATTTATCGTTTCGTCTGGTTTTCCGTGGTATAGACATTTCGAATGCGAAGATGCTCTTTTCTCCACAGTAGTAAACCAATGAAAATTTACTTAAGAAGTCAATCAATGGATGGATAGATCCCTTTCAAATGGCTTATACAAATTCTCTTACTGTGAGCGTGTAAAAAAGTATTGCAAAGTATGTGTCCGCGGAAGGTAATAATTACAGAAAAATTACAATATCAAATGAACAAGGCATTGACCCCTCTCCACTTCGCAGCTTTGGATACCTGACCGATCATATATGTGCTATGTCACCAGTACAAAATTGCAAAAGCACCATTCTTAAACCTGCATAAATGCACATGTCAATGAACGATTCTAAATGACGAGATGATATATCTTAGAACGCCCAAGAGCACTTAAATAATTACCGTGCGTAGATTAAAACTTTATCCAAGATACCGAAGCAAGACCCCATCATTCCCCAGCACAAATCCTTTTTTGTCATCAATAAACCTGCAGCAGTATAGAAATAATAACACCAAGTTGCAGTATTTCGAATCCATTGAAAAATCTCTCGCGGTAAGATCACTAAAAGGAAAGGAATTGTTATTGGCACTCCATAAATCTAATCGTGCACTCCAAACTTTCTATATTTAGAAAGAAATATTCTCTTATACCCTCATGAGGAGTGCACAATTAGATTTTGAAGTATCAATAATAGTTCCTAAAGGGAATACCAAATACCAAATTCATAGACAAACGTCTGGAGAGATTAGACTTACTTTACAGAGTATAGATTGGCTGCAATATTGTCCGCCGCTTTGTCACGGGTCCATGTCTTGCCACCATTGGTAGTCTGCAGTAAAATCCCACTTCCCCCGGCTGCCCAAGCCTCATCCTGCGTAGTACAAAAACAGTCACTAAACATGTAAAAACTAATTACACTAGAAGGGTTCAGATTACGGTAATTGAAGGAGACCAGACAAGCACATGAACGGAAAACCATTACCTTTGATCGGTACCCGACATCAAGAATGCCAAAACCCCGGCTTTGGACTGGAACTTCTTCAAAATCCTCAGTTAACTGAAACAATAAGCAATAGGTTAGCTTCTGTACTATGAGAGTGACAAGGTTACAGGGTGAATTCTTCTTGCATGATAAGGTTACAGGGAAAAACAGTATTTACTTACCCCGGTACCTTTGCTCAGATAAAGTCCCCCTCCACGAACAAGGAGCCAAAGACCACCATCGGCTCTCCATCCCATGTTTTGAATTCTTCTTGCAACTGTTCTGTTATGTGGCTGCCAGTATGGCTGAAAATGTAAAGAAGGCAATGAATCACAGACTTCACAATTAACATGAGTGCATGAGCATATCCCATAAACTTCAGATTTTCAGGGGGTAAAAGCTAAAACCAGTGATTAGACAGAAGGAAAAAGCCATATTGCATAGAAGAGGAGAAACTCACCTGGCCAGGCTCCCAAGTGAGATAGAAGTTACCACGGCTTGAGACAGCAACATATTTTCCATCGGGTGAGCGATTCACAGAATTAAAAGTTCCGGTGTAGTAACTTGCACCACTAATTCCACTTGACACTGTTCTGAAAAAGCAAAGGAGATACACGAAACTTGTTGCCTTTATATCATCTATAAGACTATAAAAGAGCAACCAACTCATGAAAATCTGAGGAAAACTAAAAGAAACCATCACAGATCTTCACGATAAACGTAAAATCTAAAACTTTGAAATATTTTGTGAACATCTTAAGTATTCAACAATAATCTTTAATCCAACCACCGAACTAAAACATACCTATTAAGAGTAGCGGAAACAGTCTCCTGAACAGAAGCCCTCCAGTTGTAGCCTCTATTTGATGTCACATAAATTGCACCTTCGTCAGTCACCATCTCTGCACTCTTCTCACCAGTTGCCTTTATATACACCTGGAAACATCACAACAGATTGACTTATCTCAGCTTACCTATATCCAAACGGAAAAAAAATGTTGATTACTTGATCCAATGTTTTGATTACTTCATAAGAAACCGCATCACCTAGATATCACTTAAATCGCATAGAATCACGCTAAGAAGGGATATTTGAGACTAAATAAGCAATAGAAAGGTTTACCATATCTCCAGGAAGCTGAGAGCTTAGCGGTATCCGTTCCCAGCTGTCTCCGGAATCAGAAGTGTGCAAAAGAATTGCAGGCTTTCCAACAATCCAACCCTCCTTTCCTTTGAAGCTTATGGCATTGAATCTGTAATTAAAATCTTCATCTTCCGCTGAAGGAATCGAACGCGGAACCCAAGTTTCTCCGCCATCCTTCGTCTCTAAAAGGGTTTGCCTGGTCCCCAAAAGAAAACCTACCCACAGAAATTAACCAACAAATACTCAAATTTAATTCCAGATAATATGAATTTTAGCATTAACTAACAGGCACTTGGAATTTTATCGCATGCATTTTCTGAGGAACCAAACAACAAATTATAGAGAGAGAGAGAGAGAGTGGGTTTACCGTGCTTGGGGTCCTCGGGTACAAAAGCAATGTCGAGGAGGACGACCCCGGGGTCGATAGGAAGGGAAACTTTCTCCCACTCCGAAAGCGCCGGATCCTCCGCCTTGGCCGGCAGTACGGATCCGAACAGCGGCAAAGTGGTGAGGGATAGAGACAGCGCCGCCGTCTCAGAAACGAAGTGTCTGCGACTGACGAGGGAAGAATCGGAGGACGAAGAAGAAGCTCGAGGTATAGATAGAGAGGTCCGGAAGTGGCGAGGAGTGGTTGCGAATTCGAGAGAGGGTTTCAGGTGAATTGTTGGTTTGGAGAAGTCCGTCGTCAGTTGCAGAGTAGTCGCCATTTTCATACTCTCTCTCTCTCTCTCTCTCTCTCGCTCTGGTCTAGACCCCTTTCTTATCTGTCTTATCCGGAACAAAGATGCATGGCTTCGCGGGTGCTTTCGGAAACATCCACGTGGATAGGCCTTATAAACTATCTGTTATGTGAGTCTATAATCACTAAAGTAACAAGGAAGAATCAACAGGGGATGTAGCTCAGATGGTAGAGCGCTCGCTTAGCATGCGAGAGGTATGGGGATCGATACCCCACTTCTCCATTCCTTTTGCCTAATTTGTTTATGTTTTAAGTAACGGTATATTATACAAGCAGAGGAAAATATATTTTAAGTGCCCTTTCATTTTTATGCTATATGTTACTATACAAGTGGAGGAAAATATATTTAAGTGCCCTTCCATTTTTATGATAACATTTGGTATATGTGCTCCTCCATTTGTGTAATAATATTTGTATAATAACATTTGGTATATATGCCCCTCCATTTGTGCAATAAAAGGAAAATATATTTTAAGTGCCCCTCCATTTGTATAATAACATTTGGCATATTTGTCCCTCCATTTGTGTAATAACATTTGGCATATGTGCCCCTTCATTCGTGTAATAACATTTGGCATATGTGTCTATGTTCCGAACACACTGAAAAATATCTTATTTCTCAGTCATGAAAAAGAACACAAACAGATCAGATTCCTTGTTTTTTTTACAGAGGCTCACTCAATATTCACTATCCCTTGTACGGATTATTTCCCCAATTAATAAAGATCGCACTTTTCTTAAAAAAACTTGAGCTAAGCTGGTGTAATATTAATCATGATTTTCAAGAGTAATCTTATATGGATAGTAACAAGTTGAAGAGGTTAAAGTGTAGTTACATAAATAAATCGTAAGTAATCCAATTAATCAGATGTTTAATAAAATGGATTTGGTGGATAATCATGTAAGATCCAAGTAATAAATAGATAACCATTTTTATTGCCGGATAATAATAAGCTGCAGAGAGTGCAATGGCGTGGAGATTCTGCACTCAAAGACGGCGCTGATGCTGGAGTAAGACTTTTTCCATCATCTTCTTCACTCTTACGATACTATTAATATCATTGATTAAATTAAATTCATGAACAGATTGATCTGGTGGGAGGATACTACGATGCCGGAGACAATCTCAAGCTAGGGTTTCCAATGGCATTCACAATACAATATTGTCGTGGAGCCAAATAGAGATGGGCAGCCAACTCAAGGCAAAGCAAGAGCTCACAAATGTGTTGCATGCCATGATCGAGTGGGGAACGGATTACTTGATCAAAGCGCATCCCAAGCCTGAGGTGCCCTACGTGCAGATCGGTGAGCCTGATTCCGACCATGGATGTTGGCAAAGGCCGGAAGACATGACCACCCCAAGAACCGCCTTCAAGATTGATGACCAACACCCTGGCTCCGATCTTGCTGCCGAAACCGCTGCTGCTTTTGCTGCAGTTTCAATCGCTTTCAAGAATTCGGACTGTCAATACTCATCCAAGCTTCTAACGAACGCGAAACAGCTTTTTGATTTTGCATGCAATCACCCCGGTCTTTATCAGGACAGTATCCCTTCTGCTGGAAAAGTCTACGCCAGTAGTGGCTATCATGTAAGAATAAATATTTGCTTTTAACTACTTCAGCTACAAACAACACGCCAACGTGCATACATAGTTAATTATGTATACTTGATTTGATTGCAGGATGAACTGTTGTGGGCAGCAGCATGGCTACATCGTCCTACAAGCAGAAAAAAGGCACTAATAAAACATGTACACCTTGCAGCTTGTATTGGAGGGAAAGGTTGAGAATGGGGGAAAGTGGGCCGAATACAAGAGCCACGCAGAGGAGTTCATATGCTCGTGCATTCAGAAAGGGAACACCAGACACCCGGTGGCTTGTTATGGTTTTCGCCCTGGGATAACATTCAATACGTAGCCACCGCTACCTTCGCCACCTTTGTCTATTCCAATTATTTGGCCACCAAATATGCCTCCCTCAACTGTGCTACTGGCAACGCTAATCCGTCTGATCATATTGCATTTGTCAAATCACAGGTATTACATTACGGAAAAGTACTTTGGCTCTTTTACATGTAACATTTTGACAAATTTGCACAAATGATTTATTTTTGTGTTTTGATAAAGGTGGATTATATATTGGGGTCAAACCCCAAGAACATGAGTTACATGGTTGGATAGGGAGGAAACTATCCACAGCGGATTCATCACAGAGGAGCATCAATAATATCGATCAAGAAGGACTCGACACCGGTGACATGCAAAGGAGGGTATGCCGATTGGTTCAACAGAGAAGAAGCGAATCCAAATGTCCTGGATGGAGGAGCAGTCGTGAGTCCAAATGAAAATGGTGGGTTCTCCGATGATAGAAGCAATTTTCAACTTGGTGAACCCATAACATATAACAATGGACCGCTAGTTGGTGTCTTGGCTCACTTTGCTTAATTAAAAGCTACTTACAATATAATCTATATTCTGCTTAATATAATAAGAAATTGATTAAAATTATCAAAAAATCAAATCTGAACTGATCAAAATTAAATATTGGTGATATATCGTAATGAACACTTAAAATCATTAAAAGTGAGCATTATTGCAAGCTAGAAAACTAAAGTGCAATTTGCATTTGCCGGAATTCCACAACGACTAGGACTAAAATAAAACTTTAAGAAAAAAAGAGGAGTATGAGGTTTTACTTGTCAGGGGCAGAGAAGCAGTTGCAAGTAGCAGCACAGTCCAGAAAAGCGATATATATCAAAACATATATAGGTATGTTCGTGTTGCAGATGCGCAACAGTAATACGCTTCAACAGATTCAGATTCAAGCTTCATCTACTGGGAGATAAGGTGAAAAAATTTCGAGTTATTAACAATACATTTGTAGCTCAAAGGATAAAACCGCTTTCAATTGCCTTATATAGTTACTTTTAATCATGACGGAAAATATTCAGCAGAAATAAAAAAATTTGTATTTTTCACAAAAAAACGTGGGTTGCCATCACCGTTTCTTGGCTATTTTGCAAATTAGAACAAATATCGTCGTCAAATCTATTTGCTTGCACCTCCACTGCAAGTTCGCAACGTGAAATTTTGAAATTATGAAAGGCTTTTTGTTATTATTCATGTAGATGGAGTCTCTTCTGGAAATGTTTTCGGCCTCACAACAATTTTTGTCCATTTATTTTTAAATTTTCGGCTTAAATAATCAATTAAAAATACATTTGTAGCTTAATAAATGGTAAACAAGCTTTCATTTTGCCTTATAAAGTTACTCTTAATCGTGATAGAAAATATTTTCGCAAAAATGAAAAACTTACATTTTTCTAATAAAACATGGGCTAACCATCACAATTTCTAACCATAATGAGTGAAATATGAATAACGTTTCCCACTGCTTCGTTGCTTATTTGAAAAGTACTTATGCTCATGAATGCTTCCATTAAAAATGCTTCTATTCTAAACTTGTTGAAATTTTTCTTAAAGAATCCTAAGATGCTTCTTAAAAAAAAAGTTCCTATGTACCAACAGGCTTGTGAGTTTTTTGTGTGCCAAAAGAAGTTAGCAAAGATATTAGCCTTTACAAAAGGAATCCCAAAGACAACAATTCAGCATTTGGTGCCATGACTGAATTGGATTTGATTGGATAACTAACCCATATAGAAAGACACGAGAAGTAATTTGGACGTAGGGTGAAGGTAAAAGACCAAACATTGCAAAAAATGCCAAGTCTTTTTTTTTTTTTTGTCAAACGAATGATTTTGTAAATTAGACTATCTCCAAAGGAGATGTCAAATATGTCAAATAAGATTAAAAGACATTTAGGTGTTCTCCAATGGATATGTTATATATGATGTGGCATGTGAGTCATTTGACTCTTTACTTTCTAGCTGCCTTTTTTGACAGCAAACAAAGAAGAAGTCAAATATGTTTAATTGAATTTTTTAATACATGGATCCCATTAACTACCAATAGAATAAAAACTACAATTAATTTTGATTATTTTTTAATAGTTAATGTAACTCTAGGCCTAATAAAATAATAAAATAAAT
>JAOTRO020000016.1:12794728-12813538 GCA_028566515.2 Pyracantha coccinea | reverse complement strand
AGCATTCTCAGGATGGGTGACCCACTGGGAAGTTCTGCTCGCGTGAGTTCCCAGAAACAAAACCGTGAGGGCGTGGTCGGGGCCCAAAGCGGACAATATCGTGCTACGACAGAGTCGAGACCGGGATATGACAGTTGAGATGAGATATTTCCTCCAACACCAAAGGTTTTTTATTTTTTTGGGCTAAAGTTTAGAAATAGTAATAATGTGCGAAAACAGAAGATCAAGTATATGTGAAGATTATGAATTAAGAAATGACACAAGACAGCAATTGAAAATAAAAAAATAAAAAATAAAAAAAAAGCCCAAGAATGGAATCTACCTGAAGAAGAGAGGGAATTCCAAATCTTATCCAAGTACTTCAACACTTCACAAGAAGCTTCATCAATAGTCATCATGCCTGATGCAGTTGGCCAATGAGCAAGTGTGTCTTCACCACCGTTTTTTCCAACAATCTGGAAAATCATGTTAGAAAGATTTTAGCACAAAATCCATCATCTTGGATGAATACACAAGGGACTACCAGAGTTACCTGCAAGTGTTTTAGTACTGTAGGAAAAGCGGGAGGGCTTCTAAGCTGGAGTGATCCCCAGGAATACTCGGGAGGAACAAGATTTTGTCTTGAAATAATGGGAGCATAACTCCAAGCCAGAGGCCAATCCCTTGACAGAATGGCTTCACTATATGAAGTGAGTACTCTCTTGCCACCTTTTTTTCCAACAACATTTGGAAAACCAAATTCCGCAGGTATGCATTTAATTTTTCCAAGGAGATCGCAGAAGTTGTTGCCATAGAGAACAGCAAAGTTTGAGAACACTGTTTCAACAACAGATCCAGCTAGTGTCCAAACTTCCACTGAAACTTCATTCTGAGCATTGCTTAAATCCTCAAAATCATCCAAATCTCTGGACTTCATGCATTCAGTTCCAAGAAACTCTACTCTTTTGGCACATTCAAGTATCACCTCAGATTCTGTTGCAGTTCGGAGACCAGTTTTTCTCAAAATGCGAAGCCACCTTTCTGAATTAAACCTTTCTCCTGGAAACTTTTTCCTCTCTCCAGAGAAAACAGATGTTAACAAAGCATCGCCAGGATCATATAAGTCCTTGGGCTTAGACAGATATGTGCAAAACTCATCAGAATTCCTTACAAATTTAGCCTCCTTTAAAGCTTCAATTACAGAGGAATCCATTTGTAGGTCTTGCCAATTTGTGTAAAGATATATTAGTATATCCTCCTTTTCAGATTCGGGTTTAACTTCAAATCCAGGCAAGCCAAACCTAATTAAAATCTGCTGATCATGCAATTCAGAGACTCCAAGTGCTCGAAGTAATGAAAATTCAACTGAATCAGTGGAATAGGAGAGACAACGTTCATCATATGGTTTAAGGAATGAACTTGAAGAAATGATACACTGGTCATCACTGAGCAATCGTGTGTATGAACCCACAACTGTTTTATATATAGGAAGTGAACGTAAAACTTCAAGTTCTTCCCCTCTAAAATTAGAGCCATTTGACAAGAAGTCATTAGCCAAAAGTGCAAAAAGTGCATCACAATTTGAAGCTGAAAGGGATATAAGTTCAGAGAAATAGCCAGCATTTCTAACTGCAACCAACTTGGAAGCAATAATTTGCCCTAATGATTGGCCAGGAGCAGGGAAGCAGTTGCATGAAACAGCACAGTCCAGAAAAGCTATATCGAATATAGGTATGTTGCAGAGATTCAACAATGATAACAACCAAGGATGCGTGTTTTTAGCTACTTCAAAAGCTGAAACGTAAGATTGAACAGATTCAGATTCAGGCATATCATTGCTTCCAGTCGCTCCCATTTCCAAGGCACCTTCTTCTGATGTTGGACTAATAACCAGGGGTGGAATGAAAACCAAATTACGCTCCCTAACACGGCATAAGATTGGCCGACCAAGAAAAGCGGGAATGAGGGGCCAGTCAGAAAAGAGTAAGAGGTCTTCTGAACTGCCACTGAAGTTTTTCCAGAAGAGTCTTATCCATTGGGGGGAAGGACCTCCTTCACCACCAAAGCTTGATGTATCATTCTCCCATGAAAACCAAGGAACCATATTTGATCCCATTACATGATTCACCCAGTTACCATGAAAAACTATCCTCATATGACTGGCCAGTAACTGAAAAGTGAAATTTTGCAGTTTTAATAATGATAGTAGCACACCATTTGAAAAAATATCAGCCAAGATTGACCTTTCCAATACTTTAGGGTGGACAAATTTTTCAGCCAAAGAAACCATCAATGCCTGTTGCTCCTTATTCCCAACCCAAAGTTCACTAATGCCCAACTTGGTCAAATGGTTTGCTGCAGTTGGAAATGGTAAACCTTTAAGCTCAGCTGCTATCGATAGAAGATTTTGGTCTCCATTTCCATAGATGCCGTTACTGCTGCCAGCAACCATGTTCCTCTGAGCCAAGGGCCCTCCAGCCCTACCAATATCCTCAACAACTCCTCGGCCAAAATCATATAAAGCCTTCCCCAGATTTGCTACCATTTCAATTGCATCTCCTGAACTGCTAGCATTCTGCATAGACGATGCAGGAAAATAATGCATATTAGGGACTGAAACAGGAGCAGAACTGCTACCGACAACTTGACTTTCCCTATGGATATAGTTAGAGTTACTGTGGTCAACTGTCAGAGGATTTCCATGTGAATTAGATGATTCCCGAATCTCAATATCAGACAAGCAGTACTCAAGAACATCTATATACATATCAACTGATCGGAGAACAAAAGATGTCGAAGAAACTCTTAAAAGATTCCGAACCATTTTAGGTTTCACTTCCCTAACTGTAATCCCCAGGGCTTGAATTTCAGTTACCAACTCCCAAGGTACTGAAAACACAGGGTAGTGCTCCTTTACAAAGCTGCAAACTGTAGCTGGAAGCAGATTACCACCCACCCCATTCCCTGGCTGTGAAAGAAACATACCCTCTTCAGCCTTGGCTAGGTTTCCAGAGTAAAGCTGCCACACAGGAAGATCAACGACACGAGCATAGAAAGGCCTTATCACCTGTTCAATTAAGCATTCCCATTCTGGTTTCAGCACTTCCATTGGAACTAAACTACAACCATTTCCTTGTAGTTTGACCATATTTTGCACATTAGACCTTGGCCAAAAGGAATAAATTTTGTCTCCATAAGCCTTCAAAGACAGGCTGATTGTACGACTTACACTTGATTCGATTGCAGAACTAGAAGCATCTTTTCTTAACCTCTGGATTTCCAATATCAATTCAATGTAGGAATCCCGCACACATGACATCAACTCTCTGTTCCAGGCTTCCATCAAATAATTTCCAGCATCAGCCCGTGCCTCTTCTGAAGCTGGCGTTTCTTGGTAATTAAAAAGGGAGCGACCTCCATAGTGACAAACCAGGAAACATCCAAGAACAGTAACAGGTATATTTATACTACCAGACAGAGGAAGAGGGGACATGATAGAACTTGCTAGACAAACATCTGCAGGATGGCCATCACGGGATATATGTGCTGCAACTCCGGCAACGGGTGTCAAGTTGTAAGCGAGATATCGCCTGCAAAGAAATAGGCGGATTTCATCAAGCTCGTTATTTTAGAGAACCATTTGTAGAAACTTATCTGAGAAGTACAATTCCTTAACAGGATATTCTCCGTGTCAGCAAGTTTCACAGCTCAATGATTCTAGCCATGCAAAGTCATTACTGGAACCATAAGAATTCTTACAATGTTAAGTCAAACAATTTTCCAGTTGACCCATAATACAGGACTGGATCCTTTTGCATGGAGAAATCCAGTCTGAGGAGTAAAAGTGTGTGAAAATGACAGTTCAGATTATTGTCTATCCTAGATGGTCCAATTGACAAAAAAGAATATGAAGCACCTCTAAATCACAGAATGCAACAAATGTTAATGATTTTAGAAATTTATATTTATCACTTAAAATTGTAGAGAAAGCAAACGCCATATAAATTTACAGATCCTGATAGCTTGCTTAATACAACTTTACCCGTCAAGTCGTCTAAGTTTGCCATATATATGAAATCACTGATTCCACAATCAGTTGTCCTGCCCTCAAAGTATTGACTTCCCACATTAATCAAAGGGGGAGCATCACATGTATATTTTCAACTTTTAACTTCTAAATTGTTGGCTCTGCAGCGACAGATCAGGGAATAAAAATATCTAACATCCACTTTCTTCCATAACATACCTATCTAGAGCCATGTTTCTTGTTTGCCCAGAGCCTAGGCTGAGTGCAACGAGCCATCGGTCAACAACTCTTGCAGCCCCATGGTTCAAATGTACATCTATTACATGCAATTTTGTTGCAGCATTGGAGCTATTAAACAATCGAGATATTTGAAACTTCCTCCACTTTTTCTCTGAAAAGGGATTTCTCATGATAGCAGATGACAAATCAATGCTAACTGAATAGTCCTCACAAGGCTGTGGGTTTCCTTCCTCCCATGTTGAGATTGACACCTGATCATAAATAAAAGTATTATGAAATAAAGTGCTGTGATAAATAGCTACATGCACAGAAAAATTAAACACTAACAATACCTGCATCACCGACTTTAAGAATATAAGTGATCTAGAAGAGTGCTCCATAAATCTGTCGCTAATCTGCTTTATTTTCCTTGATCCAAGTTCAAGTCCATTATTCAAGCATTCAGAAGACAGAGGCATGCGAATAATAGTAGAATCCGATGAAGGCCATGACAGATTGTGACCAATCAGCATGGGATTAAATTGATCACGGAACCGGTCAGTCAAATTAGTACCTGAAGACCAAGCATTAGAAAGTTCTTGTCTTCAATTCTACTCAACACGAGATGAACTGCGGCATGATGTTAAGTTACCACACCACAACCACTCAAGTGGTCAATAAGAAGATAAAAACTATTATTTTTATCATTGAGGCATTTCGGAGTCAGTTAAAAAAACTACAAAAAGAAAAGATAAAAGCTAAAAACATTAGGGAAGTTATAATGATTATCAGAAAAGTTAATATATGGGTGCAACATCATCCTTGGGGAGCAGACAATATATTGAGTCACCGAGTGAATGGCCTATGAACAAATACCTATCAACGAAAACATTTTTGCTGCAGGAGCACAGGTTGACGGTGCAGCAAGCACCAGACCAAGAGGATCAAACATGTATAAGTAGCCACCAGAAACCACTGAGAGGAGATCACACACAAAATAACAGCTAAGCAAAGCCAATCCATAGTTAAGTGTACTGCCCCTTAGTCTCCATGGAGGTAAAAATTGGAGGCTACTTACTTCCTCTCTACTCAAGCTAACCCCTTCTAGAATGGCTAATAGGGCAGGCCCTTGAAATTCACCTGCAGTAATCACAATTTTGTAAACGAAATTAAGCTTGATTCATATGCTTTGCAACTAGAAGAACATTACACCTAATCACATGTTAGGAAATAAATTAACTCATTCAACAATAAATTATACAAATATTTCAGTTACCCATATTGTGTTGCAACAAAGACTGGCGAGGATGTTCCCTCTTGTCAAAGATTAGGTGTAGCTTAGTGGCTTTGCAGCAATCTGCCAACTCAAGTAGGTCGAACAATAAAAGGTCATTGTCCCCATGTGATGCCAAAAGCTCTTTTATTCTAGCATAGTCCATGCAAGGAAGATCTTTAGTCATGTCATCATCAACTAAAGAGAGGCAGCGAAGTGATTGTACCCCCAACCTACACGCCAGATCATTGCTAATACTTGGATGTATAAAATATTTCCCAATGGGAGTACTGCTATCCATCCATGGTGCATCATTATACACAAGATTACAAGCATCCATAAGAACTCCAGAAGAATCTGGAATTAAGATTGGAGTGTTAGATGCTTCAAAAAGTGGCTTCTCCGAGCAACAATCTGCTACAGCATCAAGGATACAACGAACAAAATTTAACTGATCTGTTGACAACGGGAATCCTTTCACATCATTTCGCAATCGTTGTAAGACATGCATATAGTCCCAAATATCAAAACTAATTCTCACACCTAATTTCATGAGCAGATCTCTGAATTCCGATAATTCAGATGGAACAACAAACAAATATGGAGTAAATTTCACAGGTGAATCAAATGCAAGAGCATTTGGAACAACAAAGTTATCCCCAATCCAAACCCAGGAAACACCATCTAATGCTGATTTTAGCTCCAAAAATTCATCAGTGCCAATATGCTCTTGCATCATTGAATAGAGTGATGGAATTCCATCAGAAAGTGCAGCATCAACAACAGGTAGATCAGATGGATGTAATTTGAGCTGTCTATATAACTTGGATAGCTCAATCAACTGTGTAGATAAAATATGTATGTTTGGGCGATCCATCCAACCAAGTCTTTTTTGCAGGTACAACGAGCAGCATTCACCCTCTAGTATATGCATTGAGTAGGATACCACAAACATCTGGGATTTAGGCCTCACTTTGCATGGGGGTGATACCTGGTTACTGGACTTCAACCACGGGATTCCTTTTAGGGGTGGATCAGCACATACAGGACACCAAGCGATAGCCCTCATTTCAGACCAAAAATCCTCTTCTGGCTGATCATCAATCAAATTACTTATGAAAGAATCTATGTCCAAATCCTCTAAAATTTGGTTCCCATTTCTGTTAAGAGACTCATCATGCATAACATCGCCATCCTCAGCAGCATTGTCCTTGTGGAAAATTGAATTCTTTGACTCATCAAGATTTCCTTCCTCCCCAATCGAGAGCTTAAGTGAAAGAGCATCTAAACAAACAAGCAACCTCCTCGCATAGCTTAGCGTCTCTGATTCACCAGAATCATGCAACAAAGAAACTGATCTAGCACAATCGAGCAAACCAGAATAGCCCAAAGTTCTTCTGAGTCCAAGCATAACTAAAATATCCAAAGTTTCTGTATCTGAGAATTTGTCAGAAGGGAAAAACACTTCTCTGTGTAGCACCTTCCTTAGTGCAGGCACTCGAGGATCATAGAGCCTGTGAAACAATAATACATCAAATAGCATTATAACCATAAGCTAATTAAAGGATGTACAGCACGTATGGTGAAAACAGTGTGTGGTGTTTAACAGATGACCTTGGAACTTCAAAACTAATGTAAAAAACATATTTATATACTTCATCTTGATACCATTTACATAGATATGGAAGAGCAAGACATACATGTAAAATTCTAAGCATCAATATTACAAAGGATCTTATAGGTCCAAAGGTGTTGGATAAAATCTTGGTCTTTTTTTTTTTTTTACCAAACTTTGTTAATAATAACAGTAATCAAAATACAAGGTATAAACAGTCAGGGAACAAGATGTCCACCATCATGTTAATATAAATCTCATAAAAAACAAACTCAGACTACAACTCTGTCACTTTGTTCAAAAAAACAAAAACCCCTACCTATATCTACACCACAGCATATGCCTAATCTAATATTAGGACAGCACAAATAAACAGTACTAGAAATGAATATAACAAGATGGATTTCATCTTGGTTCAACACTAACTCATGGAATTTTAGCAAATTTGTACTTATTCATTCACCAACTTGAACTTGCTTATATAAAATAAATACATAAAATAAACAACGTTGACAATATAAGAACCCTCTTTTTTTTTACTAAGACAGTATTTTATTGCAAAAGACAATAAAACAAGAGGACAAAATATGTGGTCAAGAAGACCACTAGGATTAAGAACGTTAAATTGCACCAAAGACCAAACCATAAGAATCCACTGTAATTAGTATTTAGTACTAGAAACTGTAACAAAAAAGAAAACTAAATTAGAAGTCTCTTGACTCTCTTCTCTGCTATTTGCGTCAGGGTTTTGTTTGCTGTTTGAAGTTCAATTGTAAATTTGTAACCTAAAGCTTATAACCTATAAATAGGACTTAAGAGGTTTATTTTTATTATAAGAAACTTATATATTCCATATAAACTTATACCACATAAGTTATACCTGGAAGGCTGCTGCCAAGACCCATCGGCTGTCAAGACAAAAGGTATTTCAGAAAGTGTAGATTTCAAAGAATTATCCGCTTCAACTAAAAGCTGTACACCATGCAGAATAACTGAAAGAGATCCCTGCTCTGAAAGAAACTCTGGCAGGCGGTTAAGTAGATGATCTTTGTAGAATTCCATCCTAGAGGGTTCTTTGATCTCTAAATATCTTCTCAGAATACTTTTTTCCTTTTCTGATTCTGCCCGTACAAAGTCATCACTCAAAAAATCCTCCTGAATGTCACCAGGTTTAAGCAATTTGATAGGATTACTCAAACTTACTAGCTTTCTACTTTTATATGACTCAAACATAGGAAGGTGTTTTATGATGTCTATATGTTTATATTCCATTTTTTCTTCGATAAACCATTTGGACTGAAGAATGAAACTCCGAAGTTCATGCATCTCTCCTTCTGATGCATTGTGAAAAAGCCCCTCAATGTTCTCTGTCCTACCTGCAACCGCCAGAAGTGCATTTAATAAGCCAATTGCTGTTGGCAACTGCACAAAATTTTTCAACTGTGGATGATCTATCGGAAGGTCTTGCCTCAGGAAAACGCATCCTATTTTCAGCAACAAAGATGACATGTTCTCACTCCACCCATCATCCTTTATTACATTCGAATTTTCAACTAGTTGCAGGAGACAATAATTCCCAACAGGCAATATTGGCCACTTAGAAAAAAGTGACAAGTCATCACAAGATGACCTCAAATAGCTCCAGAGAAGTCTTATCCACTCTAAACTTGGCTGACCCTGCTGACCAGGAGCCCATGTCACCTGTTTTGCATGATGCCACTCTGCTGGAAGTAATTTCAAAAGGAGTTTCTCCAGTAAAAGGCAAGACAGAAAGGAAACATTTGAGGCCTCGCTTTGGGCTATGAAACATAGCTTCTCATAAACTCCTTCTGGGATTCCGCAATCTACAAGTTGATTAGAAACTGAATCCTTGAGAAGATCATACTCATCCCCTCGTGCAATATATATTCTTTCCCCAACCCCATTCTTGTCAAATGTTGTAAATGAACCATCAGCAAGGGGTAGTAACGGCAAACCATACAAACCAGCAGATTGGACCGGTATCTTCAAATCAAGTAAGCAATATTCAAGGGTCAATATCACTGTGTTTCTATCCTTGAATTCACGTTTCCTTCGAATTAATAAAGTTTTTAACAACTGTGGTGTCAAAAAATGCAATGAGGGGCAAAAGTCCATAAATCTCTCTACAATTGGCTTCGAAACAGTGACCAGAGGAAGACCAGCGTCTGATAATGCTTCAATAAGCTCATCTACCTTGTCAAAAGTAAAATCAGGGAATATGGCTTGTTTTGTTGAGATCCACTGGCCACCTCGAGCTTTTGTATATAATACACGAAGACCACAGTCAGCAATGAAAGTGTAGAGTTCCCGCACCACTAAAGCCCAGGGTTCTAATCCTCTTGTTTCAGGCCAAAGTGAAAAGAACAAATCACATGGGCCAATCTCCAGTGCTATCTTCTCTAGCATGTGACCATAAGCAGGGGCAACAACACCCTCAAGCAGGTAAATATTCCAATCTGAGCGTTTTTTTCCACCACCAGCCATGTCGCTACCAAACCAGATGTCTCTCCTATTTGATGATAATTCGAAATATGCATTAACATGTGCCGGGAGACCAGTACTAATTGGAAGTGGTAGGAAACAGAAGGCACGGCCTTCAAAATATTTCCTATCTTGAAAAGAACCTGTGGAGACTTGAAACGCATTTGAAGCACTGGCATCATTCATCTCCGGGATACTGCTCATTCCCGAACCAACCTTGACAGATTGTAAATATGCAGCAACGCATGCCCAGGGTATATAACTTTGGGACTTGTCATTCAAAACTGCAGATTTGTTCTTAGCTTGTGCACCACCTAGACACTCGGATGTTATCCAGGAGTGTGATAAACTACCAGATGAGTTTTCTTCTGTAATTACAATCTTCTGACATTTATATGGCAAATCACTGTCCATTGACTTTCTCAATTTCTTTAGGAATTGATCTTTATCCATTCCGCTATGCCGATTCCCATCAAACAAGCTAAACACATCCTGCAGTCCATTGGGGCCCATTTCGGGCTCACTATTGCAATGCTTATGGACGCGATGTAAAAGTTTCATTTCATGTCCACTTCCTTCCTTGACAAAAACAGAGATAACTTTTACATTACGTAGAAAAAGCAAAGTCTCAGAAACAACTTTAGAAAATGAAGCAAACAGGGATATGACATCTTCAGGTGCATATCCTTCCTTCTTTATTTGGCTTCTGGAAGCAGTACTGGCACTCCTGAGTGGAAACCGGAAAAGGGTTCCAGGAAATGGATGTTGCAAGTCACATCCAAAGTGTAAGAAAGGAGAAAATTGATCAGGAAATTGTTCCATAATCCTTCTTCCCGCAAATTTAATTCGAAGGCCGGGATGTGATGGAGAGATCCCAGGCAAATTACAGGCATGAGGATCAAACATAACAATATTTTCACCAGAAACAAATGTGGGGATGTCTGTGAAATGATAGACACAATTAAAACCCAGCCCAAATCTCCCAATTGCGAAAGGCTTCTCTAGTTTACTTTCTTGGCCAATGCGTGAGATTGCATAGAGATCTTGGGGACCAAAGACAGAGTCATTAAAACAGTATAAAGCAGGGCCTTGCCAATCTGCCATTTCCGGTGAAAGAACAGAAGAAGTCCCATACTGAGTTTTGTCCAGGAGAAATGTTACCTCAGAAGCTCCTGCATCCTCTGCATTTTGAACCAGCTCAAATAGAATTCCAGGTCCATCCGCATACATTTCAAGAATGTGTTTAAGTCTAGTTGTCAAGGCTTCATGCTGTCCAAAAGCTTCAGCAGCTCCAGATAAACTCAAATTCATAGAATCAGCACTCTGAGCTAGCAAGGTCCTGCGCAGAGAGCAAACACCAAGCTTCTCTGCAACATCAATAGATATGTTCCCGTGCACAAATTTCTGAACTGTTGTTCTTCCAGTCAGTGCCAAATTAGGTGGACCGCCAAAAAGGCTATCGTGATCCTCTGAGCCAAGCAACCACGGAGCATCATTATAAACTAAGTCACTGGCAGTGTATAATCTGCCTGACATGTCTGGTAAATAAATCTTAACTTTCTGGTCTTGTATCTGAACTTCAGCCAGATGCTGTACAATCAATAAGGCTGCTCTCATTTCCCGTGCATCAAGAGGAGAGGATTCTTTCTTCAAAGCCATTCTACATAAAATACTAGCATAATCGGTAAAGTTCAAGAATTCTCGAATACCAAGCTCTATAAACAATTCCTTGAAAACAGCTAAATCGACTGGTATGACACGTATATAGGGAGCCATATGAACAGGACCATTAAGAACAACCTCGTCTATTGTTGCAAATCCATCTCCTACCCAAACCCACCGACTACCTTCAAGAACAGCCTTCACAATGTCCATCCCATCTGAACCAATCAATCCTGTAAGCATTGAATATATCCTTGGCATTGCCAAGGCTAATTCCTGACGAAGAACCTGATCATTCACAATCTCATTATTTTTTCCAAGCTCAAGTAGTTGGGCTGCAATGACACTTCCACCAGGTGGAGAAGACCATCCAAGAGCAGATGATAGTGCTGTGGATGAACACTCTCCATCAAGTATTCGCATGCTGGCTGAAACAAGCCACATATCTGCTTGCAATCTTACAAGCTTCGGTGGAGCAACAACGGATGACACGACAGGCCATGGTAACGTTTGAAATGGAGCAGAAACTACCACTGGGCACCAACTGATCAGCCGAAGATCATTCCAGAACTTTTCGAGGTCAGACTTCATGTTCCGAGGCTTGAATGTGGTTGCAGCTCGTGACAGCATTCTGTTCACTGTTCCTCGATCATCATTTACAGGATGGGGTATCCATTTCATTGCATTAACTTCTAAGTAGGACAGAAGTATCTTGCCTTTTAAATGGGCCTTTTTCTGATCCTCATGCATTAGCCGTTCTACCTGTCGTGCACTTTGTATGACTGTCTCAGGGGTCACAGATGTTCTAAGGCCCAAGCCTTGTAGCATGTCCAAAATACCAGGCTCTTGAAAAGAACCATAGGGAAAACAATCAGAATCCTCTAACAGTGCATATAACTCTTCATTGCGAGGATCATATAATGCAGCAGGACACCTAAGAGCACCACTGAGTGTTGGAATAAATTCTAAATTTCTCAAATAATCCCTGAAAGATACATCCTCAACACACAACTGTGGCAGGTTTTGCAGAATGGAAAGAACAATGCTGTCACGAACTTCAGGTAGTAGCTCCCCTACTCTGTTTAACACCTGCTGCTTATAGAAGCGTGCCTTCCCCATTCTCTCAATGCCAAAATATCTTAACAGAATGTCAACCTCAACATCTGAGGAGCTAATAAGGAACTCAGCTCCAAGAAAGAACTCAGGGATGTCTAAGGGTGGTAAGTACTTCTGCGGATTTTCAAGATCAGAGAATTGGAAACTTTGAGTAGATCCACCACCATAGACTTTATAAATAGGCAGCCTCTTGCAATTTCTTATGTCAGACTCATGCAAACAGTCTCCAAAATACCACTTAGGATCAAGAAAAAATGCACGAAGTTCATCCCTCTCTTTGGCTTCCAAATTATCAAAACATGTTACTACGCTGCCATAATTTAAAGAGATGGCATCATATATAGACTCCAGAAGCCCTGCAGCATTACCATCGCTTACATAATGAGATAAATCTGAGTGTTCAACTCCATAATTGGGGTTCAGGATCTTGCAACCAATTTTAACAAGTATTTCTTTCATCTTGTCAGAAAGCTTTTCTGCATCGATCAATTTCGACTGTCTAGAGGTTCTGTACAGATGGCCAGAAGTAGTTGGCAAAATGGGCCAATCGCTAAACAATGACAGCTTCTCGCATTGATTCCTAAGGTACTTCCAAAATAGCACAAACCATGTTGAAGTGGGGTGATTATGACAGCATTCTGGGTCCCATAACACTTTGCTTTTGTATTTCCAATCAGCAGGTACAAATCTTGGATAAAACTGAAGGAAGCACTGAATATTGAAAATAACAAGATTTGCCTTTGAGGACTTAGCAATAGCAGAGAGTCTACTTAGTACTTTCATGGGAATGTTCTTGTCAATTACTCTATCATATAAATGTTGAAGCAGCATGTATTCTAAGTCATTGCAAACAAAGTATGAAATTCCTTTGGAGGTATCCGACAATGATCCAAATTCACCATTTGCCAGTGGAAGCAAGGGCAGGTTATATGCATGTGTTCCAACATCAGCATCAAGCAAATCTTCAAGACAATATTCCAACAGTACAAGCTTGGGATATTTTCCCAAGGTAGAAACAGGTCTACACTCTCTGGCAAAACAACGTACTGCGTCAGGAGTGACCACCTTCTGCTGAAAACTGGAAGCATATTTCAAGAGCGTGTTAAAGAGACCATTGTGCAAACACACAACAGGCATTCCTAGATCAATCAGGGCCTCACTAAGTTCCTTACTCTTAGTAACTTCCTCGTCATGTAGAAAAGCTTCAATTGGTGACACCCATTTTCCACCGTCCAGATCTGAATACAACACAGGAGCACTAGAAATGTTTATGTATATATGCTCAACAAGAATATTCCACGGCTCTTCAAGAATATTCCACAGCTCAACCCGTGCATCAACAATAAAACTTCCTCTTCTAAAAATGAAGGACAACGATTCACTGACACTGATAACAATCCCATCATCAACGGTGATCAGGAAGGACACCTCGTCGTCGTCGAAAGCCGCAGTCTTTCTCGACAAGAATCGCTACAAGTTTTCGGTTTTAGCTGCGATTCTCCTCCTCGCTTTCTGGTCAATGTTCACCGGGTCCCTCACCCTCAAATGGTCCGCCGGCAACTTATCCCACCTCTCCGACGACCTCGATATCCCGACCTTCGACGATCTCGACATTCTGGTACTTAAGTTTACATCTTTCTCGTACTTGGGAGACTAACCCTTTTGCTTAATTTCTCTGCTAATCATTGTGGAATTGGAATTAAACAAATTAGTTAGTGATTAATACTGGATTAATGATTTGCAGGAGGTGGAGGAGAGAGAGAAGGTGGTGAGGCACTTGTGGGATTTGTACACGCAGAGCAGCAGCAGCTGCACGAGTCGACTCCCGCGGTTTTGGCAGGAGGCTTTCGAGGCGGCGTACGAGCATTTGACCAGCGACGTTGCTGCCGTTCGAGACGCCGCCGTTTCGGAGATTGCCAAGATGTCCATCCACTCCGTCGTTCTTGATCCCATCCCACTTCAATCAACGGTTAGTATACCCTCTAATTTGTATAATCAAGTCTCTCTCTTACGTTCAAGTATGATTATTTCTCTACTAAAATTCTAATTCAGGGTTTAGTGAAGTTTATTGGAAAGAGATCCTCTCCGGATCCCTTCCATATGAGCCTCTCACCAATAAATCCGGATTCTTGAAATTTGATCCAACGGCTAAAGTTATTATAACTTTAATGACATCTGTTTTTAACAGTTGAATCAAATTTTAAGGGTCCAGATTTGTTGATCAGGAGGCTCAGATGGAAGGGATCTGGAGAGGGTCGCTTTCCAAGTTTTTTTAACTTCAAATAATTTCCTGCTAAACTACTTTACTCTATTTTTGTATTCTCGATTGACCTGTTGACCCGTTCTATGTAAGTCCTTCTTCGGCTTTAGGCTTCTTGTGATGATTCGCTTGCTCTCTGATGATGCAAGATTAGCTTTAGCCACGAAAGTCTAGTGAGCTACACAATTTGAGTAAAAATTAGTACAAGTTCAAGAGCTTGAATAGTAGATGTAGGTTTGGTGAGATACCCGAGATATCTTGCACCGGAGTTTGAGTCCTTATTCTGGTAGACTAGAATAATTTAAAATATAATATCGTCGTGTAAAAGAAATATAAAATTGAGTTTGTTTGTGCATGAACAACGTGAACCTGTCTATAAACATCAATCCAAGTTATGATAACTGTTGTAAATTTGTCGAAACATAGCGAAAATTTCCAACCGAAAAACATGTGCAATTTTCAAGTGATGGAGTTCACAAATTCGTATACGAGCCTTAGTAATATGTGATTGCGATTTGTGACGAATTGTGTTTGTTATTGTGTCCAGAACATAAGAGAAATGCAGAAGAAGAGATCCAAGAAAGCGGAGGAAAGCAAGAAGTTGACTACATTACGAAGTAGTGGCTAGAATTCTCCGTTTCAAGTGCTCGCCGTCGAACTCAGTGCTTAAAGTTTCGTCGGAGAACGGTGAACACGCGCCGGGACTATGTGCACGGTTTATACATAATTAGGGTTCAGGTCAATCCCCTTCCCAGATAAAAAGAAAGATCCATATATGAAAACTTGTCTCTGAATCGTCCTCCTGTGAACCCCATTAGTTGGGGAACTTGGGACGTTAGAAAATCCAATTAATTGGGATTTGATTTACTTGTATATTTTATTTTTAATTAAGAGTAACAAAAAACAGTAAATTTTCCAGTCCTGTAAGTGGGTGAAAATTGTGTTCGTTTTCGAGTTAAAAATCACAGCAAACTGATATATATCATTTTTCACAAAAACTGTGAGCTATTTATGCATTCTAACTGGTTTTGCAGCCAAAGTTAAAAGAAAAGGTTTTATGATGGTTGACGTAGGAATTTGCAAAATCGTTTAAAAAACGTGAGTTATATGCTCACAGTTCTGGGTTCCACTTCAACATTAGGTAACATTAAATATTATTAGCATTGGATAGTCTAGATTCACGAGATCATACTAACAGTAATAAACTAAACCAATCTAGGTCGTCCAATGGTCAAGTATTTAATGATACATAACACGAAGGAATTGTTTCCCAGTTTGAGAAATTTGAAAAAAATAACCAATTCTATATAGAATTATAGCTATCCTTTTAAACTTAATATAATTCTAACCATATAAAAATACTTCAAACGTACTTATATACCTTTTCTATAACTAATAACATAAAAGGATTAGAAATTTTCTGGGTCGAACCCGGTGGCATAAAGCGTGCGAGTGAGTTAAGATGATTCGTGCAAAACAAAAAAGAAGCAAACAATCACAGAAAATGACAATTCAGTCCGGTGACAAGCCGAGGAACTTAGCTTTGGGCTTTTGCCGCACGCCGACCCATTGCCATTGGGATTTCTGCAATCAAAATAATAAAACTCGACTGGGACTCTCACTCCAAAAATCCGAATTGAAATTCGCAGTTCTGTTTCTTTATTTGGGCGCTCGAAACAGTCCCTTTGCAACATGGCCAAAACGAGCTGCAACAGCGCGAAGCTCAATGGCTGCCGCCACGAGTCGGAGGTGCTTCATCTAATCTTTGTAGCTTCGATTCTCGTCGCCAGAGTCGTCGGAATCGCCACTATCCTCGTCGGTAAAAAACCGCAGCCTCTTCGTCGCCTCTAATACCTTCGCCAACGTCAATTTGGCCAACCGGTTTGACCCGACGTGAGAAATGTCCCCCCACAGCTTTGGTAAAAAAATGTCATTTTTTTGGTCGTACAGCGACTATTTCATTAGAAAATTATTATAGGCCCTCATCTAGAACCGGTTGCAAAATGTAGTTTTTTCGTTAGATTTGACTCCCACAACATAAACATCCGATTTTCTACACAAACATTCCACAATGATTTAGGAAAAGGCACCTTGAGTTTGATCCGTATTACAGTATTATTGCAATGTTGTAAGCTTGTTAATTATTGCATAAGTATTACTCATGAGTTCAACGTATATCGAACTCAAGCACTCTCATAACACACAAACTTTCCAGCCCATTGTAAAATTTTATTTCCCATATTATTCGTACAACTCAATTTTCCGGCTCAGTTAAAAAAAATTAAAAATTCCTCGAACAAGCAAAGTAGGAATAGAAATCGGCGCTGAAGTTGCAACTCAAATTAATCAAATTGAAAATTGAACGAAAAAAGGCAGAAACTCGAGTACGTCGATTGAAGAATAAATATAAATCTCCCGCAGGATCTCAAAAAGCGACGAGATTAAAAACATGACTGTATAATTTAAGGTTACACAAAATCGCTCGAGCAGAAAAATTAGCACTGCTGCTGTCGGCTGGCTGGCACTTACCACTACTAGTCTACCACTACTACTGCATCATCATCATCATCAGAAGATATGACAGTCCAAAAGCCAAAAACCTATTTACAACTGCCTCTTCTCATCTTTAAACTCCATCCTCCTCCCTAATCTTCCAGTGTCTGGATCTCGCCCATCATGATGCGGTTACTCACGACGTTAAATCCCAAGACAGCCGGACTAACCTTCTTTCCTTTCTTCCCCTTCTTCTTGCCAACCCCTTTGGAGGATGCGTCTTCGTCCGCATCCCCAACATCTGCACCAGACGAATTCACATCTCTGCCGCTCAACCCAGCGACCCTTTGGTCATTCCCTTTTTGAAACGCAATTTCAAGGACATCAGCCGGTAGCAACTCCTTGTAGTTGAGAAATTTTTCAATGAATTCGTGATCGGGATCATACGACCCTAGGTTCTCTTTCAGAAGCAACTCAGCCTCCGATTTGGATTGCTTCAGGCAAAACTCAAGGAAACTCGTATCTGGAAAGAAAAATAAATGACAAAGCCAAGAATAAGACTTTGAAAGGACGTATTCTTCTGAACAAATTCTAGCAAATTTTATAATTCTCAGATCAGTAATCCAATTATGAAACTGAATATCACGAGAAGGAATGGAGTTGGACCAACACAATGACTACTTATCAATTCACCTTTTTAAGCTACGAAGAAAGTAAAATCATTATAGCAAAAACACCTGGTTCTATGGATTTTGCCCACTATTTAATGAAGTTTAGTACTATTATGGTCAGAAGGTCAAAAATACCTTTCGTGCCAATAAGCCTAACGCACTCGTTCTTGCACCAATCTCGGAAGCCCTTGGCCTCTGCAAAGGAAAATAAAACAACGTAAGTAGGTGACAAGAAATATTTCTGACAGAAAATCAACAGTACCACGACTGCTTACCTGATTGCTTGGTCATGGCATCTCTTTTTCCTTTCATAGATGACTGAGACAGTGAGGATGAAAGTAATCGCTCAGTTGCTTTTCCACCCACTGATTTCTGCCCGCCTAATGAACCAGCTGAAGTTCCTTTACCAGGAGTAATTTTCACTCCCCGACTGCCCTGGCCTGCAAGATGAGGAAAATCTGCCCTGCTCACAGAAAAACAAACAAAAACACAAGCTCCAGGTCAAACTAGGTCAAATTAGTTCCCTACAGCTGCAAAAGATGAGAGCCAACCCCATGTATATGCATTCCGACAATATAATTAAGTGAGGCTCATAAAGCTTTCCGTCTCAAAGCAACATAAAGCGGACACAACCACACGATAATTAATATAAAATAAAGCAAAGAAGTAATATCATACTGCTTATTTTCTTGCTTTGCTTGATCAATTGGGCCCCAGAATAAGTCATCTTCTACTTTATTTCTCGACTGAGAAGCATGGGAATTAATTGCGATGGGAGATGCAGCCTTAGATGGAGATGATGCTGAAAGTGACCATGATGGAGCACTACTGCGGGTGACTTGAGGTGGCTGTGATTTCTGAGGAGTTGGAATCTGATTTTGGTGCTGAGCAGCAGCAACCCTCTTCTCCTGCTCCTTTTGGATATCTCTTAAAGATGTGGGTTTAGGAATCTTCCCGGAGTCTGTAAACCATGCTGGAGAAGGAGCAGGGTTA
>JAOTRO020000016.1:12776598-12792088 GCA_028566515.2 Pyracantha coccinea | reverse complement strand
TTTGTTATGGAAGATTTTCTCACATTGCAAGAGAAGCTATCTCCAAATACAAAAATGTCATTCTTTTATGAATTAAAAAAAAAAAAAAAAAAAAAAAAAAACACCTAATGGCGTGGTGCGAGCTTCTCTACACAAGAATCTCTGATCTTTTTGCAGTCAACTAAAAAGAAAAGATAGCGTGGAGGGAGCTTCTACGTGCGTATGTAGTGTTTGGTGCACCAACAGAAATGCCCATTCGATCAAACTCGCATATGATGAAAATTTTAAATTAAAGAGCTGGGGCGACACAAAAAGCAGACAAAATCAGGATACCAAAATATGTCTGGCAGATTATACATGACATTGAATAATCTCTCTTTTTTTCTAATCACTAATTTCAATTTGCAATTTGCTCAGCAGTTTGACTAAAAATGTTGAGAAAAATATAGACTCACTCTCATCTTGAAAAAATCCAACTCCACTTATCTATTTCGTTAGTGTGGATTTTAATCAGCCAATATCACACTGTTAACACATGCAATTGTTGTGTTCAGATGAAGTCATCCAAGTAACACCTTCTATTTCACATGAAGTGAATACCGCGTTTTTAGAAGAAGGTTAGGATTTGAAAATGACATTTTAAGCTTTAATAAGAGACCTTTTGGGATCAAATTGTCAAGATTTAAAAAGAGACATTTCAGACCAAATCTACTCAGAAATAACCCCAAAATGTCTATTTTTAAAGCTTGACATGTCCTCTTCAAATCCTCAAAATGAACCTTCCTCTAAAAATGCCGTCTTAACTGACTAAATGCCCAAAGCATCAATTTGTTAGTGGCATCTAAACTAATTAGCGATCTAATTTAAACTCACATCATTAGTCTAAATTAAAAAATACTTTTAATCAACTGAGCTAACTCTAATCTCTTGAAGAAAAAAACGCTGCTGGCTCTTCTTCCTCAGTCCTCAATTAGTTCCAAAAACATCTGATTGAGTGAGAATATTTGGCTGCTTGATTAATATACATATTTTTAGTTGGCAGAAAAATGAATTGATTAATCAATGGTCGATGGAGTTGACCTAAACAAATATCAACGGTTGATGGACGATCCAGATGGCAGATAGATTTGTTAGCCAACACCAAAATATACCAATACCATACCATACAGGTTGCAGTACCATATCCAATTATCCTAAGAGTTGAATTTGCACTCTTCAAACGTGCACAATACAACGTGGGAAGCTCTACTCTAGAGGCGTACCTGCAATTATATGTGTGTGTGTGTAGATTTATACGTATAAATAAATACATAAAAATACATACATATAATTATTTTATATATGTATAGATATTGTCAATGACAACGTGATGGCTACTCCCGCAGAAATGATTGCAGAATTATATTTCGGACTTAAATTCTTCATCCTTGTTTTCTATTTTCTATATAAGGAGAATAGAAATGCAGTACATGCATGCGCAACTAGAGCTACCAAATATTGTTAACCTCAACGTCCCTTAAGCCTCTGCGCCCGAGTGAGTCAGTAGTCATGACGAGGAACTGCAACCTTGCACCGTTCCTTTTGCTAGCCTTGCTACTGCTCGGTGCTCTCCACCTCGAATCAGCCGCCGCGACAGACTTCACCTACGGCGAGGCCCTGGACAAGACCTTGATGTTTTTCGAGGCACAAAGGTCAGGTAAGTTGCCGGAAACTCAGCGTGTCAACTGGCGCGGCAACTCGGGACTCAAGGACGGTCTTGCTCAAGGGGTAAGATATCTATTTACATTAGTCTTTTACTATATGATCGATTAATTAATATATGGGACATGATTTTCTGTGCAGGTGAACTTGGTAGGAGGGTATTATGATGCAGGTGATCATGTGAAATTTGGACTGCCGATGGCGTTTACAGTGACAATGCTTTCATGGGGAGCTGTTGAATACAGAAAGGAAATTTCGGGTTTAGCACAACTGGGTCAAACCTTACGGGCCATCCGATGGGGCACTGACTACCTCATGAAAGCACATCCACAACCTAATGTTCTCTGGGGACAGGTATATATTTTCACCTGTTTGGTCACCTATGCATGTATTTTTCTAAGGATTAAAATGAAGTTTTCTATACAAGTAATTAAGTTCCTATATATTGAACTGATATTGGTAAACCACCTAAAACTATTAATTTGGACAAAATAAAATCAAAGACTGTTAATTAAGACTCCGTTTGATAATTATTTCATTTTTCAGTTTTCAAAAGTTGAAAACTTAAACGAAATGTTTATGAAAACTTAAATGAAATGATTATCAAACCAACCCGACGTTTTCTAGTTTATCTGATTGCATGCAAATGTAAATTATTATCAGGTAGGAGATGGGGACTCGGATCACTATTGCTGGGAGCGTGCAGAAGACATGACAACTCCAAGAACTGCTTACAAGATTGACGAAAGCCATCCCGGTTCTGACCTTGCCGGAGAAACTGCAGCCGCCTTGGCATCGGCGGCCATAGCTTTCAAGCCTTACAACTCTTCCTACTCTGCTCTCCTCTTAGTTCATGCAAAACAGGTAAGTAATTAGTTCGATCGTCTGAAAACAAATATCTTACCTTTTTTTCTTCCTGTTCTAATCAATTAATTTGCAAAAATGTATTGTTTGCAGCTCTTCACGTTTGCGGATAGATTCAGAGGTCTATATGACGAGTCCATTGGCACTGCTAAGAATTTCTACACTTCATCAGGCTATTCGGTAGGTGCAACCGACATGTATATATTATTTTTTTTTTCCCGACAAATTATCTTATTTTTCATAATTAATATGTTTTTGTTTGTAATTAATTTGGTGAAGGATGAACTGCTTTGGGCGGCGGCGTGGCTGTTCGAAGCGACGAACGATCAGTACTACCTCAAGTATGTGGTGGACAACGCCGTGTATATGGGCGGAACTGGATGGGCTGTCAAAGAATTCTCTTGGGATAACAAATATGCTGGTGTCCAAATCCTTCTCTCAAAGGTACTAATTACGCTCATTTAGAGTTGCTTTTGCAGAAAACGCTTATGTTCATAAACGCTTTCAATAGAGAAGTCCTTTTACTAAAAACATAATCAAAACTTTCATACAAATCTAAGTGCCCCATAAAAAAAAACACTTGAAAGTGCTTTGAGAGCGTCTTTTATCGTAAACATTTTTAGCACTTTCTGAAACAGTACCAAATATAGTGAGTCTCAAGAGTTCAAGCCATTTCATCATAACTTGCAGGTGTTGTTGGAGGGAAGAGGCGGTGCATACACTTCCACACTAAAGCAATATCAGGCCAAAGCAGATTACTTTGCATGTGCTTGTCTCCAGAAAAACGATGGCTACAATGTCCAGAAAACTCCTGGTAATTTAATTTATTAAGTCTTAATTCAAATATTAATCAAATAATTACTGTTTGATTAATCTAAATGTTTTGTTACTGTTAATTAACCAAATTAAATTAAATATATACCAGGAGGACTATTGTACGTGAGGGAATGGAACAACTTGCAGTACGTGACATCAGCAGCATTTCTCTTAGCCGTCTACTCCGATTATCTCTCAGCCGCAAACGCCAAGGTAACTTGTCCCGACGGCCGAGCCCAGCCCCAAGAGCTCCTCAACTTCGCCAAGTCACAGGCGGACTACATACTCGGCAAAAACCCCAAGTCCATGAGCTACATGGTTGGGATTGGACAAAATTATCCAGTCCATGTCCACCACAGAGGCGCTTCAATTCCCTCTGTTTTTACTCTCCACTCTGCGGTCGAATGTGTGCAAGGTTTTGAGACGTGGTACCACCGCCCCGAGGCAAACCCCAACGTCATCTACGGTGCCCTTGTGGGAGGCCCTGACCAGAATGACAACTTCTCCGACGACCGCTCTAGTTATGAACAGACTGAGCCTACGCTTTCCGGCACGGGTCCCCTTGTTGGCCTCTTGTCTAAGTTGCAGAGTTTGAATGGCATCCATCCAAGTTATAATAAAGGCTCCCCAAACTCCCAGCCAACCATACCAAGGGAAGGTGCCGATCACCATGAAGAACAAAATCCAGTACAAGCTCCAGGTAACTAACTACTCGTAGTTTTATTTTTTACATTTTTGGTAACACGGAAGGGAGTTATTGTTTGCACTCTAACAAAGTCATTGCACATTTCTTTTCACATAAAAATGATAATCATTACGTGAACCAAGACCACCCTCTTTTAACAAAAGTGGAACTCACTTATCTCGGTCTAACGCAAATATACTATTTTAGAGTGTTAATAACAAGTTTTGTTACGATATTGTGCAGAGACCCCTATCAAACTGATTCACTCAATCGGCAACACATGGACTGTTGGGAAAACAACATATTATCGCCACAAGGTGGTACTGAAGAACACATCGCAGAAACCGATATCGGATGTGAAGCTGGAGATTGAAGATCTCAAAGGGTCAGTGTGGGGTCTCATCCCAGCACCAGAAAAGAACATCTACGAGCTTCCTCAATGGCACAAGGTCTTGCAGCCTGGTTCTGAGTGCATTTTCATTTACGTCCAAGGTGGTCCTCAGGCAAACGTTTCCATCGTAAGCTACCATTAACCTTGTTCCAACCAAGAACAAAACAAAAACGAGCTGCCATAACATTCCATACAACGGTTCCGATTATGATATTTGTAACAGTAGAGGGGAAAAAGAAGATATCGTTCCTTGTGTAAAAGTCAACCATTTGGCCAAGGGTGATGAAATTTTAGGCAAAATTTTGATGTCAACATTATTTGCAAGCTGCAAGCAGCTCTCAAGTGAAAATGCCAATGTCATTCGAAATTTAATAAGACTGACCATCTTGCAACCAGCATCGCGACTTACCAGTGTTCCTCTTTACATGTGATGTCGGTCTTAAAGTTATTACTGCAACCTCATTGTGTGAAAATACATATTTCAAAATACCATCTAGGAATCAAACCAAAGCACCAAGATGGGCAAGGAAAATGTCCTTAAAAAAAAGCGAGAACGTTTTAACTAATAGTGTACCAACAGCGGAACCTCAGAAGGTACCAATGTTAAAGATCAGCACACAAAGTTATAAAAAAATTTAAGTGAAACATTTTGTTAAACACTTGGTGGGTTGACATATAGCCTTCCATCAACAGATGGCCGCTTATAGACCGATCCAGTCGACAGACAGACGCCAAATAAAGCCATGCTGGGTGCTGTCTCCACATGCTATTGAAATCTGACGAGGGAAAGTGATGTCACTACTAAGCGTATTTGCTTACATAAATTATTGCTTGTTCCATATGCATGCGGGGCAGCAACACCAGGACGTAACAGGGAAAGTGCTGCTGTTGCCAAGGGTCCAAAAATTTTATGTAATAAAACACTATATTAATGCTCACAATTAATTAACGACATCTAAAATCCACGAATTCAACTGTTTCACTCTTACGTTAAAGTTCATGTCGTAGAAAGGGTCAAGCAGACATGCCTCCGAAGATTAAGATAACCAAAAAAGTAAAATTAACAGCTAATACATAAGTCTCCGCATTCTCTTTTGCCCCGACTGCTCGGTCGTCTACTAGTCGAAGGTCGTCTGTTTCCCTGCAGCAAAAAGTACAAGATGAGAATCACAAAAATGGAACTTATTAAGATTTATTGAGAGCATCACATCCACAACCAACACACTTCATTAAAAAGGAGAATAACGCTGCCAACCTGTTCCGCGAGCAGCTAGGTATATTTTTTTCCACGTCCTCTACCACGTCCACCATCTCTGCCGCCACGTCCACCATCTCTGCCACCACGTCTACCTCTGAAACCACGTCCCCGATCCCCACCTCTGCTAAAACGTCCTCCGCCACGATTACTGGAAAAACTCCTATCCTTACTCCTGGGAGTACCAAAATCACCTTTTGGTTTAGCCTCTTCCACCTTCAAGTAACTGTCTCCAAATTCACTTCCATCAAGTCCTAGAGCTTTGTTGAAGCTGTCTGCATCCGTGAAGTCCATGTAAGCCATTCTGCAGTTTATGAAGACAGTTTATCAGCCTCAACACATAAGGAAAATCAAGTAGAGTTTGCAAAACAGTTCTGTTTCATTGAGAGGCCAAATCGACCAAATTCTACCTTTCAGTGGTGCCAATTCTAACAAAAACTCACATTAAAACGTGGTAACTTTTACGTTGACTTGAAACTCCCTAATAAATTCATGTTGAAGACCAAAAAATAATCCGTAAAAATCATCTAATTCTAAGATAATAAGGTATATGTTAATTCCACAATGAAAGTCACGCAAAAAAAAAACAAAAACAAAAACTGCACGAACGACGACAATTCTATATGCGTCAAATGTCAAAGAGGGCACATAATGTGTAAAATAACAACCACCGGATCGAAAAAGAAAAACAAAGAGATAAAATCGCAGATGTAGCAGGCTAGAAAAATACATAAAAAATCGGCAAAAGAAATTGTACAAACCCTTTAGAGGCGCCAGTCTCATAATCTTTGGGGATGGAGACCCTTATTATCTCACCACAAGAACTAAAAACTTCTTGTAAGGAGCTCCTTATCTGTAAAAGAAAACTAGTTACATTTGAACAAGAATATGAATATCCCACCGTTAATTAGACAACAGAGCTAGAATTCCTTGAGCAGTGTATACCTCATCCTCCCCAAGAGAGCTGTCAAAACCTCGAATAAATATTGTTTTGGACGCACCACGTGGTCCCTTCTGATATGAGTTGCTCTCACTCCTGAAATTATTATCAATATAAGGAAGTAAGAAAATTAATGGATGACAACACAAAAACAAAACAACAAATGAAGCAGTTAGGAGTCCAAATGTACCCGGTGGGAGTATAAGCACCCTTTTCACCCCTTTCACGAGCCAGATCAAGTCTGACATCACGACCAAGCAATTCTAAACCATTAAATTCAAGAGCCTGCAATAACAAAAGCTTAATAGTGTGTAGCAACAGAAACAAAAATCATTAACAGCAATACTACAGATTCCAAAGAAATGGTAAATGTCAAGAAATACCAAAAGAAAAAGTCAAACCTTCTTTGCTTCTTCTGCTGTGGCAAACTCCACATGCCCAAAGCCCTTGAACTTCCCTTCAGGATCTGAGGCAAAGCGGACATCAACAACTTCACCAGCATCTTTGAAGAAATTCCTCCTGCATAAAATAGAACTATTATAGATAAAAGAAACCTAAAACATAACACAAGCTTAGATCAAGGTATACGCATACACATCATGTTCCTCAATACGGAAGTTCAGGTTTCCAACGAACAGAGTCTTCGACGAATTAACTGGGGTTTTGGGCTGCACAAACATTATTACAAAATTAGAACATTTATGATAGGCAAGCTGAAACATCACCTAAAACCAACTAATATCATGTACAACACTAGCTCAATGTTATTACCTGTTCGTCATCCTCTTCTTTGTCGGAACTGACTTCCTCTTCTGAACCATCAGAGCCAGTATCCTCCATATCCTCATCAGAGTCAGGAGAGTCACTTGAATCCTCATCCTTTGTCGTACCCTGCAACAAAATAAATTTACTACATACTATCATCAAACCGCTTTAAAAACTTTGAAGTTTACAAGAAAACCAACATTTATCTATCCACCAAAAAGAGAAACATTACAAGGGCTTTCTGGCTTCACATGTGACACTAAATAAAAACTACAGCATCAAACATTGCAGGGCTAACTAATTTACTAGCTGCAACACATTCCAATTGGAATTTAAAACGAAACAAACCTTCACTTCCTCTGAACTATCAACAGAATCCTCCTCTGAACTATCATCAGAGGAGCTTGAAACATCCTTTCCTTAAGGAGTTACAGTATATACATTTTTTCACAACTTCCCAAACATGCTCAGAAAGATTAGGATTCAAAATAAATACTAAAATCCCAAATTAAAACGGTTCATCCTACAGTGTAATTCCTTCAGATCAGATGATACAAATATTTAAGCATGAGCACACACCTCATCTTCAGATCCAGAGCTGCTAATGTCTGCCTTCTTAACAGCCACTGATGAACCTCTCTTAGCAGCTGCAGCAGGCTTTTGGCCAGTAACCTTTGCATGGGATTCCTACAAACAAAAAAGTTGAGGATCACTATCAACCAAAAGGTACCTTTCCTAATCTAACAAAGAATAAAATACACAACATAACCAAAAGGTACCTTTCCCAATCTAACAAAGAATAAAATACAGAACATACTGTAACCCAAATATACAGCTCAATTTTCAGGTGCATGTCCCATACAATAACCCATGTGGCAAAAAATCTACGCACCAAGTTTGGAAAACCAAAAACTCACATCATCATCTTCCGATTCATCGCTACTCTCATCTGTGCTTTTGGTTGATACTTCTTTCTTCTTTATAGCAGCAGCTAGACCAGCTACCTTAGATTTAGGAGCCTAAAACCAAGCAGTAACAAACACTTAAAAATAGCCAGTCTGTTTTCAAATCACAAATCAAACACAATAAATTAACAGTAGTATATGTGCATCAGTAGTCTTATTAGGAACAAGTGTGTAGCGTAATAAACCTTCACATCAGAGTCGGAAGACACATCGGACTCCTCCTCGGAACTACTACTTTCCACTTTCTTCTTCTGAGTCTTTGCTTCGACTTTCTTCTTCTGAATAGCCTGCGCTACACCCTCATCAACCTTCTGCTTCTTTGCGCTCACAACCTTCTGTATTTCGTTCCCGGCTTCTCTCTTACCTTCTCAACACAACCACAACCAAAACAAACTCCATAAAACCGACATCCGAAACAAAGCAATATCGCAAAACAAACAAAAATGCAAAAAATTTAAGCCTCAAATCTTCTCAGGACATAACGAGTAAATCAAACTAAATCAAAAAAGCTTCCCAGAACCTCGAGAAGAATCGATACCTTTCTTTCCAGACTTAGGAGCCGGAACAACTACAGCGGGAGCCTCAACCTGTGCAGACAATCGAAACACAATTAGTAAGAAGAAATCATCGAAACAAAATCAAAGACTTCTCGAAGCAAAAGCAGTTCGAAAGAAGCATACTTTGGTGGCGGACTTCTTGCTTGATTTGCCCATTTGGGAGGCCGCTCTCAAAAAACCTAGGGTTTTGGGTTGTAGGGTTTTGGGGAGAGCGGTGGGAGTGAGAGTAGAAAATAATCGATGCTCCCTCTATGTTTATATAAGCTGGAAGCTGGTGTGAGGGGTTAGGGTTTAGGACAGGTAAGCCGCGAGCGTGTGATATTTTCTTTTTCTTAAAACATGTAAGCGTGTGTATAATGCTGTGCCTTTTAAGTTCTTATAATCTGAACCGTACGATAAGAAAGCCCCCCACTCCTTGCGCCTAAAATTGTCCAGAAATTTGGTTGGGCTTTTGCTCTGTTGTCTAATAATTTATTACTTTTTTCGAAGAAAAAAAGTTCAAATGGTGCATAGCATTAAATAGTATGACAAATAAATTATTGAAATTTAACGGTTTAAATACTCGTAATACATAAAAAAAAAAGGATGAAATTATTGGGATCGAACCGTAAGAGTAATCAAGTTTTTTGGGAAGGCAAACAGACAATTAATCAAGTTGGTTAGAACACTATATTTCTCCTTTTACGTTAATTTAACAAAAAACAATATCCAAGACCGATCAAGATTTTCTGGAAATATCCAAGCCATGGAAAACGGGGAAATTTGGCAAATATCCAAGACCCACCTTATGATCTTCTATTAATTTAACAAAAAACAATGGTGTTATTTTACAAGGCATGGAAAATTGAGAAAATTGGGAAAATTTTGTATATAAAGCTACAAAGATAGTACATCAATTGTTGGGGGTTCTCTCATCCACCCAAAGAGGATGGAAAAAAAGGGGGTTCTGCCTTTCTAGTTTTACCCAAAGCCTCCAAATTGGGCTTCTTTGATCTTCTTGCTTTCTTCTCCAAGAATGCAGGATGAGCTTTTCATCTTCTTCTCCCCCAACGAATGGATATTGGTTGCCTTTAAAGTATGGCGCCGAAGAATATATTAAACAAAAATAACCACCGTAAGATTAGTTTCAAAAACCAAATGGTGATTTTCTTCTGCTTCCGCCTTCTCCATATTGTTCGTTCCATTTCCTAAGTTCGTTCATGCTTGAAGCATCATAGGCGATTGATGGCCCAACCTACATGATCAAGTTATAAAAAAGTAACCGATATTTCAGCATAAGTAATGCCTGTAGTTATGTTCTGGAAAGGTCAAGATAAATGTTATCTTAAATCTTTACCTTGGCTTTTGATTGAATAAAATCATCTAAATTAAGAGGCCTCAACACTGTAGCTGCATCACTTTTGATGTCCTGCACAACGAGTAACCAAACAACACCAATAGGCATACGGAAATCAGTACAAAATTTTACACACATTGTAAGTGAAGGGTAAGTGAAGGCGAAGATATTCAGCAGGAAAATAGAAAATTAAGAAAATGGCAGCGAAAAGTTATTCCTCCCAAGGCACCCGAAATAAAGATAAGGGCTCACACCCTTTGACCGGCCCGTAAATGGAACCAACAGAAACTGACATTGACATTGCCAATAACAAATGCATATTACCTTCTTTTCTTCTTCTAAAAGCTCCTGGACAGGTCTATATGCAGCAGCAATACAGAGGTTCTTCAAATCACTGCCAGAATATCCCTCTGTTGCTTCTGAAAGTTTGTCAAATTGGAAACCAGGTGCTAGATTCTCTTGAGCAAGAAATATACTCAATATCTTCTTACGATTTTCAACATCAGGTAAGTCAACGTATATCCTACAAAACAACCAACATAAATCAGTCACCATTGTTTGAACTTTATTTTAATTAATTTTTTGCCAATATGAGGAGCATCTACTATCAAAGAATAAGAAAGAATTGACAGACCCACGGTAACCAATCTGGAAAGACATAGACAAACAATTGGCAAAACCATCGTAACCAATCAGGAAAATATTCTTATAAATCAACCACACCTTCTTGGTAACCGACGAATGACAGCATCATCAAGATCAAATGGCCGATTTGTGGCCCCAAGAATAAGGATTCTTTGACTGTCTTTGGACCTCAATCCATCCCAAGCTGCCATGAACTCATTTCTCATTCTTCTAGTTGCCTCATGCTCAAAAGAACCACCACGAGCACCAAGCAAACTATCAACCTACAACATAGAATATTCAACAGGATGATCAAATTCTGGGTTCAAAAAGAAACAAAAGGAACTAGTTTGTTGTACATCAATTTCTTTTAATTCCTCGAAATTGAAAACCTCACCTCGTCAACAAATACTATGACGGGAGCAAGCTTGCTAGCGAAGGAGAACAAAGCTTTGGTCAGCTTTTCAGCATCTCCAAACCACTGTATCAAAAAAAGTTACAAAGATAAGCATTTAACAGCAAAAGTAACCGTCATCCAGAGAAAAGATGGAACATATAAATAATCTTGACAAGGCAAAATAGTTTGTTATTTAGTTTATGAAACTAAACTCACCACTGCCAGATCTTAGATACTCGAAAGCATACCTTTGATGTTAGAGTAGAACCAGTTATGCTGATAAAGTTTGCCCCAGCTTCTGTTGCAAGTGCCTTGGCAAGAAGGGTCTTCCCAGTTCCAGGAGGCCCAAAAAGTAATATTCCTTTGCAAGGCTAAAAAGGTAGCTTCACATGATGAGACATTTGCTCAAGCATTAGTGCAAATAATGAACAAGAATAAAATAAATACCCGCAATAAGTTTCCATGAGAGAAAAGCTCCGGTCTCCTCATTGGAAGAATAACAAGTTCATTCAGCGCCCTCTTCACGTCCTCTAGAGCACCTACATCATCAAACCTAACACCAATTTCACCAGGAGGTACTACAGCTGAAACAAAGTTGCTCTCATATTCATCCTTTGCCATGTTCTGCAAAATTTTGTACATGTTAAAGGTGAAACAAGATACAAAAAAAACTAAAATACGTAACAGTGAGTATGATAAAATTAATTACATGCCTTCAAATTTTGAGAAGGCTTCCGAGACAAAGTTTCTTGCTCCTTCAAGCGTGAAATTGCTATTTCAAGGCTTCATAAAGTAACAAGAGTGTTAAACATCAGGGTAAAATAAAACTTCTAAATACTATATATGACAGATGTAACATGTACCTTTCACGTGGCAGATGCAATCTTTCACCTTTCACGTAAGGAAGAAGGCATGATGACAAGTAATGGTTTTTTGCCCAGCCAACTACTTTCTCAGCTTCTGGGAAAATAAACAAGTAAAGCTATTAAATAACACATGATCACAAAATTCTAAGTTTCACATAAAACTGAGTCACTTGCAAAATTCTGGAATTGAAAATAAAACACAAACAAACTAGTTGTGACGTTCCAGGAATGCCCTACTCTAGATTCTTTATTGACTAGTGCAGATCCCTAGCATGATTCAAGATAGTGATATCCTCTTTTTTTGATACAGAACAAAAACTTTTTGTAAAGGTCAAAGTTAAAAAGGTTATATGGGCCGTTGACAAGCAATCCACAAACTAAACGAAACTGAAAATTGTTCAAGAGAAATATTCATATCTTCGTACGGAATTCAATGCCGACATCCATATTCATAATAATACATTTCGCTTTTCTATCCAGATCTCCCCTGCATATCTAACTTATAAACTTCAAAACTCCATATTCCAACAGAAACTTAGTACTGTTTATGTTTCTTAACAAGGAAAAATGTTCAAGTTAGGGTTTCTTACTTCTCTTTGTCAAGATTACACCATTGGTATCTACTAGCAATAAGTCCATGCATGAGAGCTCATTTTCCTCAAGAATCTGGAGTAGCTCAAAATAATTCAATACGTCAAGGAGGTTTGAAGAACAAAAAGCCCCCGAAATAGACTAGAAGTAGCACAACTACATTGCACAGTTCTTCACCGGCCACTCATGTGAATTTCACAACTAGAGCATACCTCATGTAATTCATTTAAATTGCTCCTTGCTATCACAATTCTTCCATCTTCTTCAATCTGTTTATTGAATATTCGAAGCTCCTCTTCCTCCTACAAAATAAAAAAAGGAGGAAAGAGAAAGAAGTGTGAAACCACAAAAAAGAAATAACTAATCCACATTTGTATCTGTGTGTATGCTTATACATGTAAAGTATGTAGACACAGTTGTCACACACTTTTATGCTGGAGGAAGACCAACAATTACCTTTGGCGGATATACGCAGAAAACATTTTTGAATAGCTTATATATTTCATTGTCATCTGATCTCTTTGTTCCTTTAAGTCCCTCTGTAAGACGCTTAAGAGAGAGAGGCTTGAAACAGAAATAAGCAATTTGTTAATTGAAGGAAAAAGTACACAACAAAATTTTAGGGAAAACAACACCTATCATCTAAGGAAAAACATGTAAATCTTCAAGGATGAAAACTATATCGAAACCCCAAAAGCAGAAAGAAAAAAAACATTGATGAGCCAAGGATAAGAAAAATAACATTGATTATTTACACGCTTAAATGTTTGTTCCAACAGATAACACATATTTATTCATTACTGTTTGTGCCAAGTACATTGTGCTCCTAAAGAATACAGAGGATTACCAGCTTTGCAAGACGCCCCAAATTTGGAAGTATCATTGTCTAGAGCAGAGTATTTGTAAAGGAAAAGTGTTAGTAATAAACTATAAATAGTTGGCCACTAATCAGAAGTAGGTAAGAAAACAAAACAGAGAGATCCAACAAGAAGGAATCCTTAACACTTACAAATTTCTCTTTCTCCTTTGATCCTGATTCAACTTTGTTCTGCCCGCAAATCAAAACAACAGGACCTGATAACTCATCAAAAACTTCTTGCACCTTAGCGACAAACTCCTTGCGATCTGACTTGGGAACTGCCCTAGACATCCATTGAAAAGAGTCTGGAAAATAGACAATAAGAGGTTGCTTGGCATGCAAGACCTGCAAGCAATGAATATCCAGATACAGTTTACAGATGGACAACCTCATGCATCAGAAGACAAAGTTCTTATCTTTTGGTATTGTGTGCCACACCTCACATAGGGCCTCCAGTGCAATATAACAATCCTCAGTCTGCGGGTCAGGAATATGCTCAATTTCCTTAGCTGTATGAAAGGGAAATCTGTCATTGTGACTAGAAGAATCACTACCAGAATTTTCACCAACATCTTCAGATATATCAAACTAAAACTAAATCCAATTGTTAGAGAACCGAAAATACGATCTTTTTCACCCATAAGATTCATGCCATGATAATAAGCCACCTGCTATTCAATCCAATGCAGCCTTTTTCTTTCAATTTCATCATCCAAAGTATCTGTCCTGATTACACTATTACTGGGATTTATTATCACCAATGAAACTCACAATTAAACAATAAAATCCAGGAATACAGAAAAATTAGGAGTACAAAAGCAAAAACAGAAAATGATAATATGAGCAGCCTGAGTATGAGTAATAACATTATGCAAGCCTAGAATTATAACCATTGAAAAATAAAGACCTACACTTGTATTAAATTGATTAAATTACATTAATCATTTAATCTACAAGATAATGATGTCATACGTTGATCTGATAGACCATATGCATAATTAAATTACATCAGTTTGCAAATTATAAAGCAAATTGTCTGCATATTGGTCATAACATTCACATGAACAACACAAGATGAACTTGTCCATAAAAAAAATTGATGAAATCTTAAGCAAACGAAATCACAACATAAAGTAATCTCCCAAGTCTAGGAACAAAAATGAACAAAACATTAAAAAAAATCCATATTACCATGTATCCAATAAACTGGTGGATCGGCAGGTTGCTCTGCATCTTTCTCCTCTTTATCCACTTCAGTTCCTGCCTTCTGTTTAACATCCAAAATAACAGCAACTCGATCTCCACTCACCTCATATACCTCCCCACGTTGACCCTTTGGTAAAGGCCTGCACAGATTTCAAATTCATCAGAAAAAGTAACAAGATTTCAGAATAATGGATGTACATCAACTGCAGACAAGTATTAACTAACTATACTACTAGAACTACTACGAGTATTTTGAATTTTCTAATAACAAAACAGAAGCGATACAGCAAGGAAAGAGACTACATGAAAAACAGTTGCATAGCTTCCAAAATCATAACCTATAAAATTATAGATAGTTATGTGTATGTACCACATAAAAGCAGCAAACACAAAAAGAAAAAGAAAATCTACCATTAAGTGGGTTATGCGGGGCATAAACTGGTAGAGTCCAAAATATGTTATGGCAAAGTATATTAGCTCGTTTGGATGTGCTTTTGAAATGATTGAAAGCGCTTTTGGTAAAAATGTTTTTAGAACCAATCATTTGTAAAGATGCTAGTAAATCCTGGAAAAGCACTTCCTGGAAGAAGCACGTAACCGGTGCTTCTTGCAGGAAACACTTTAAGTGCTTTTGGAACCTAATTTTTTTTCTTTTAAACGCGCTTTCAGCCATTTTAAAAGCACATCCAAACG
>JAOTRO020000016.1:12706281-12717548 GCA_028566515.2 Pyracantha coccinea | reverse complement strand
CTTTCCAGCTGAAAAGAAGAATGCTGTCCTTTATGAAGGGGATATGGCAGTCACTGAAATCTTCAAGTTTATGGCCGATTGTGGAAGTAACTCGGAAGATCTTATCAGTGAGAAGGGTAATTCAATTTAATGTGTGATGTTTATACTACTAATGCCTATGGGTCCTTAACTTATAGTAATTTTCCTTGTTCAAGACTTAAGTCGTCTACTTGTTGATGATTTTGTAGGAAGCTTATGGACTGTAGCAAAAAAGTGGGGAAGGAATCAAAATTTATTTAAGGCCCAGTCTTCTGACATTCACGAGGGAGCTCCCTTTGAAAAGGACACACTTCATGAAATACTTTTAACACAGACGCATAAACAAGGCATTAGGGACAATCAGCCCAAGTCACACACATCACAAGGTTTGCAGGAAGCAGCCCTGCGTGTGGTGACCGGTTCCACTTTAGTTGCTACTGATAAACTTCTTACTGTACATCCCTTTGATAAATCAGAGGTCCTTATCGTCAAGGCAGATCGTGCTTCTGGATTTGAAGGTCTGATTATTAACAAGAATATCAAATGGGATGTTCTTCTTGAATTGGACAAAGGGCTGGAGATGCTATCTGAGGCTCCTCTGTCTTTTGGAGGACCACTTATAAAGGTTGGAATGCCTCTTGTTGCATTAACTCGAAGATTTGGAACGAATGAGTATCCGGAAGTCTTGTCGGGTGTTTACTTTCTTGATCAATCAGCAACACTTCGTAAAATTGAAGAGATCAAGTTAGGAAATCAATCTGTCAGCGACTACTGGTTTTTCTATGGGTATTCAAGTTGGGGTTGGGACCAGCTCTTTTATGAGATTGCTGAAGGAGCTTGGGACTTGAGTGATGATGGTACGAGGCATTTAGATTGGCCATCGGGTTGACAGTTTTTCAACGTGATAAGAGTTTTCAGAGCATCGTACGGAGGAAATTGGTTGAGCAAGCGCTGAAGGAGGTTTTAGAGAGAAATAGGTCAGCACAGAAAACAATTTGACATGTTTGTAACATCTTATGTGCAAAATACTGTAAAAATATTAGAATTTTTAGTTCATTATGTTACTAATCGAACTACAGGCTTGACTTGGATGTAACATTCATGAGAATTTATTTATATAGAGAACCTTCATGAAAAATTTAACGATCTTTTTTCTGAAATGTGGTTCGTTTCGATGCTTCTTTCTGTGTGGGACAATGCCGGGGAGAGAGGGGAATGCGTTGAGGCGGCGCCACTAAAGCTTCATGCCATTGAACACTGGTCCCGAAAGCGATCCATACAGACATTTTGGTTGGTATTTCACCTCGATGTCAATGGCACCAAGAAAACCGCCCGATTATGTCATCTATAATGTCTTCACAAGAGAATGAGACTTTAATTCGTTTAGGTTCACTTATGACTTAACCTTATCGTGGTTCTACTTAGAGTGAGAGGTGCTCTAGTCAAGTGTCATACCGAAATTTTCTTCCTATTCGTGAGAGGGGGGCGAGAAAAATAGCTTATATTAATTTTTATTGAATTGTTTGATTATTTATTTTTCGTTTACCTTTCTTTCGGTGTTTGCGTTATACATGACGTCGTTTGGCAAATAAATTATACATGGAGATGTCATATTTGTCAAAGAAGATGGTCCACACGCTAAAAACATGAAGAAAACTACTCCGAATAAAACAAATGGAAACATTTTTCCATCCGATGATATCTGTCACTGACAACCTGCACAATTCGTGGGAGAGAGAGAGAGAGAGAGAGTTGAAGATGAGCAGCAATGGAACCACAGTGCCGGAAGCATATCCGATGAACGGTGGAGATGGCGCATACAGCTACAACAAAAACTCCTATTGCCAGGTTTCTTCAGTTCTATCAACTCGTGTAGTTATTCATGTTCATAATTTTCATGTTAAAAAGCGATAGGATAATCTGCGTTAAATTTATCTATATTAGGGGGTAGGGAGATTCAAACTTGGGTGTAGATGAGAGCACACTGCTCTAGCAAACTTGATTAATATGCATTCACGTTTTGAATTTCGTTTCTTATGAATAAATGAACTTTTGCCTTGCTCTTCCAATAGAAAATTTTTGCCTTGCTCTTCCAATAGAAAATTTTGTAAGAGGTTTTGTTGACACAAACTATATATTATACTGTGCAGAGAGCTGCTGCAAATGTTTCAAAGAGTCTACTTGATGATGCAATAGCAGAGAAGCTCGACGTAGAGGACTTTACTTGCCCAAGCAACGCATTTCGGATAGCAGATTTGGGATGTTCTGTTGGACCAAACACTTTCTACAGTGTCCAAAACATTCTGGAAGCGGTGAAACACAAGTACCAATCTCAATGCATCTCCTCCCAAATGCCTGAATTCCAAGTATTCTTCAGTGATCATGTAGCCAACGATTTCAACACCCTTTTCGCGTCTTTGCCTCCGGAAAGGCAGTACTTTGCAGCTGGCGTGCCGGGGTCTTTCCACGGCCAGTTATTCGCCAAGTCTTCGCTTCATTTCGTGCATTCTTCGTATGCAGCTCACTGGCTCTCTAAGGTACCGGAGCAAGTGGGAGACAAGAACTCTCCGGCGTGGAACAAAGGGAAGATCTACTACACGACTTCCCCTGACGAAGTAGTTGATGCTTATGCAGCCCAATTTGGTAAAGACATGGCAGCATTCTTGGAAGCTAGGGCTAAAGAGCTTGTGGTGGGTGGAATGATGGTGATAGTCATGCAAGCCATCCCAAATGGGACCCCTCCATCTCGGATTCCAAATGGCATCATGTTTGATTTTCTGGGGGCTACTCTCATGGAGATTGCCAAGGAAGTAAGTCAGTTAGCAACTCTTATGTGTTTAATTAGAAAGATTCAACATACGAGAATTAGGTCAGTTGGTTGTGGCAATGAGTCTGTCTCTTGCAATACACCTAACTTCCTCTATGTTTGTGTTTGTAACACGACTTGTAGGGATTGATTAGCGAAGAAGAGGTGGACTCGTTCAACATTCCAACATACAACACAACTCCGAAGGAAATGATGGAGGTGATCGAAAGAAATGGATGCTTCAGCATAGTGAGAATTGAGTCGACAAGCCCGTGGTTAAAAACCCGCCATATGATCAACGGGCCGGGACTCACAATGCAGCTCAGAGCTGGAATGGAGGGAGTTTTCAAAACGCATTTTGGAACTGAGATAACGGACCAAGTGTTTGATAGGGTTTATGAAAACAGTGAAGAACTTATTCACAAAATAGAATCCAGCTGCAAAGAAGGAACTCAGTTGTTTCTTGCTCTCAAACGCAAATGAAGCAACACAAATATTGTGCTAGACACTTTTTTGTGTTTAGTTAGTACTTTTCTTTTGTTTTCTTTTGGTATATCTCTTGAAAGTGGACTTTGTATTTGACTATGCTGCATATGTTTTATTTCTTTTGAGTAAACCTATTCATTTGAAAGAATTCCATCCACTTTTTGAAGGGACCCCAAAATGAACAAAAGTCGTACAAGCAACTTTAAAAAAATGACAATTTGATCGACATTCTTGTGCAACTCATTCATGTTGGCCTTTAAAACTGGCTTCCAAGGAAGTGGTGCCCAAGGGTTCTCAAACAATTCTTTGTATCGTTCCAATTTTATTTGGCCGTTCTCAAAGGGATATTTTTAGTTACTCTAAAATATGTTTTTCGGTGTAAGACAATTTGGTAGAGAGAAAATCACCTCTTATAAATAGCCCAAATAAGTTGGGTGGACATGATTTGGGCCCGACGATTGGCGCTACCCAAGTTCAAAATTAGAGCCCAAATTTCAAAATCTTACCCAAAAATGAAAAACTGGGAGTCCAAAGCGGGTGATTGGGGGTTCGGCTGGCCGGTTTGGAAGTTGGACCCGGTCAAACGCGACAAGAAAATGATGATGAAGTTTCCAGTGAGTGTCTTCCTTCGATTTGGCTCTAAACATTCTCCAATCAATCGATCAAATATTGGTCGGTCTGTGAATTGTGAAATGGAGGAGGAGCCCTTGAGATTGCAGAAATGGGATTCGATTCCGGTTCAGCTGCAGTTACATGGCATTTTCAATCTCTGTATCCTCTGAAGCTGCTTCTCCAACGGCAATTCCAACCATGGCCGACTTGCCCAAGGTCAAACTCTTCTCCCGTCTCCCCTCGCGTTCTGTTCTTCTTCTTTTGTAATTTTGTAATTTTCCTCTTCTATCGTGTGCAAAACTTAATCAGATTTTTTTGTAAATAAATTCATCCATTTTTTTCCTTGTAGTTTCTTTTGCATTGATCTGTCCCTGTTCTTCATATTTATTGATTTTCCTCTTTTTCCAAAAGCTAAACGGTAATCGGATGCTGGAAGCGCTTAAGCTTATCTATCTGTTTATTTCTTTTAACTTTTGTTTTAGTTGTTTTTAGACCGAGCGCAATAACAATTCTTGCCTGATTATTTGGTAAAAGTGCTTTTCTGTGAATATTCATTTGTTAAATTTGCTTTTGCTTTTGAATGATTGACATTCATGTTGCAAGAAATAAGTTGTGCTAGATTATTCGGTTTCCATAAAACAGAGAACCTAATAATGGATTCGGTTGTCCGGCTGCGAATGCGTTCATGAAAAGCTGGAACATGGATCTTACTGGTTGTGCCAAGTTTGAATTTTTTGTCTTGGTTGCTTACTTGTGGGTTACATGTAGGAGCATTTTATAGCATCCATCAAGGACGACTATGACGTCACGTGTTGGGGTTGTGGATTACACCTTGTTCTTCCATCAAATGCTCCAATTTTCAAGTGCGGTTGGTGTGGAGCTTTAACAAATCAGAATGCGGGGAAACGTGAATGCAAATACTTTTGGTTGAGACGCTTGCGGGATCGCTGCTTAGTCAGTATCCTGTTCATGTTTATGCTATTTATGACATGTATGTACTCGTTCCTTGTATAATTCGTTTTGGAATCTCTCTCCATTTTGCTTGCACATTTGTTGACATTCCTTGTATAATATCTTCTGTATGGGAAATGGCCAAAATATTTCCATGAAAGAAGATCAAGAAAATTTACTTTGATTGCAAAATGTGGAACTGCAATGAGGGAGTTAATAGCTTCTTTTTGGGGATTCAGGAGCGTGTTACCAAATTTGCATTGTTTTGTGTGTTCTACAGGTCGAGTAGATAGATTTTGTTTTTCTTTTATTTTTCATGTTGACATGTTTTCTAAAATTGCAGGTGGTGGAGTGTGGGCGGTGTTCCCTGTTCTTTTCGATATCAGCTATTTCCATGGAATTTTTCACTCCATCATCACCTTCATGTTATCTGTAGCCACTGTTTATACATTCAGTTCTGCTTCATTTGCGTGTGCTGGAACACCTCCATACAGAGTGTGGGGAAGCTATCCAGCTGTGGGGAAAGGTGACCTCGATAATTATACCTTCTGTCACCAATGCTCAAAGCCAAAGTCGCCTAGCACTCATCATTGCCGGTCCTGTGGAATGTGTATACTGGACATGGATCATCATTGCCCATTTGTGAGTGTCGGCATCTTCTTCCCAATTCGAAAATATGTTGGTCGGTTGTTTTACGGAATATCTTTCTGTCTATTGAATGCTTTATCTTTTCATCACTTGACTTCTAGGTATCAGTAAGAGTTGGTTGATTGGGATTTGAGATCGTAACACTCATACTAACAGCATTGTCGCCGTATGATCTTGATGCAGATTGGGAATTGTGTTGGTGCGTCTAACCACCGACACTTCCTTGCCTTCCTCATATCAGTTGTCACCAGTATGTTCTATGTTTCTATCATGGCAATGTATGTGGGTTATCATATCTGGCCATCCATAACATACGAATCCGAGGACCACTTACATGCCGTTGACAGTGATTCAGCTACAACAGCTATCCGTGAGATTATACATGGTTTTCTAAGATCCGCTGTCCTTTTATCCCCTAGAGGGCTTATTCTGTTATATCTGTTTGTTTCAAGTGTTTCGTTGGAGATAGGGCTGGGCATACTTCTGTGGCAGCAGCTCAGTTTTATTTACGAGGGAAAGACCTATTTGAGTCATTTGAGTTCACAGGGAAGTGATGAAGTTGGAGAGAAGGATTGCGAAAACCTCGTGCGTTTCTTGGCATTCCCGTATCCCTTGTCAAGATATCTTCCCCTCGGCTCTCTCTCAAGAGTTTTGCCGAGTTTCCAAAAGAAGACGCATAGACACAAGAAGTAAAAGCACTACTCTACCTTCCTTTTCCTTTTCTATTAGTCATTTTTTTAGGAGGGGTGCTTGATTTTACTTTCATGGTAAGCAAAGCTTTGAAGGTATAAAACCCCCAGGTCCCTGAAGACTCTTTTTGTAGGGGGGTGATTGTTGGAACACTTGTGGGTTTATCGAGTTGTGGATGATTTGTATTATAAATTTAAATTAATTGGAGAAGATGAAAAAAAATTAATTAATTTTTTTTACTGTTAGATGTAGATTACAGAAATGGGTTGGATAATGTTTGGAAAATTGGGGGGAAAAGGAATCCCCGAAATATAGAATTTACGTATGTAGAGCAAATTATAGCAATGATTCCTTAATTTTAAATCAATTGGAGCAATAGTCCCTCAACTAGAAATTCATTACCATTGATCCCTCAACTCATCAAAATGTACGGCTATAGTTCTTCAACTAAAAATTCATTACCATTGGTCTTTCAACTTTAATCCAACTGAAGAAATAGTCCCTCAACCTTAATCCAATTGGAGCAATAGTCCCTCAACCTTAATCCAATTAGAGCAATAACTTATTTTGACAAAATTCTGACGAAGTTGATGAAAATGACCGGTGAGAAACCTACAATAGGCGTTGCCGGTCACATATTTAAAAGTGGACTTCCCCACCTCTCGTTTAAAGGATAACATTTCAATACCTCCTCCTCTCCTCCCTCTCTCTCTCTCTCCCCGTTAGTCTCTCCGATGGCTACCTGTTCTTATCTTCTCAACCACGTCCAGATTAAAGGTACTAATTAAAACCGGTTTTCGTTCTTCCTGTTTCGAAGTAGCTTTCTGCAAGGTTTCATTGTTTTGTGTTGTTGATTTCCAATTTGTTGTAGGACGGCCCTCCACGAGAAGGATATCCAAGCTTGGAAATCTCAATCCTATTGTGAGTACCCCAGCTCTGTTTTTCCATTGCAAATTTGAACTTGGCCAACTTTCTTGAAGCGAATAACTTCCGCACACCCGTTTTCTCTTTATGCACGCTCATGTTTTGTTGCAAATTTAATTCAAAGGCAAGAGGAGTGTGCTGGAGAAGAAAAACAAGGGTGTGCAGAAATCGCTTCCCTTCTAAAATCGGCCATGTTCAAGCTCTATTCATATGATTTCAACAAACTTTTTTCCATCTTGTCAGGAAAGCTTCAAGACAAGAAGTAAAAGGCAGCCAAGGCGAGGACTCCTAATTGCACAATGTTCCTTCCGTTTGGTCCAAGGTGGAGCTGCTTCTCCTACCGCTCTGTTGTCATTGAAGGCATCTGATGATATAGATGGAGTTTCAAACATTTTCCGCATCGGTCCGCCGAGCACGCCACATAACGTCTCAAATCTAATGCACAACTTGGTGGTGGCAGATTTGGACCCTGCAACAGCAAAGCTAGCAATCGGGTTTCTAGGTCCATTTTTTTCGCTATTTTCGTTTCTGTTCATAATAAGGATAGTCATGTCCTGGTACCCAAAACTCCCGGTTGGGAAGTTCCCGTATGTGGTGGCTTATGCTCCCACGGAGCCGATTCTCATGGCAACCAGAAAGGTGATCCCGCCGTTAGGTGGTGTGGACATTACGCCGGTGGTGTGGTTCGGATTGATTAGCTTCCTAAATGAGATATTAGTAGGTCCTCAGGGCCTTCTTGTTCTCCTCTCTCAACAGCTTAGCAGCTAAACATACGAGATTAGTCTTGTGCAACATATGAGAACTGTAATTTTTTTTGTGGAAGAGTGAATAATAAACTTCGTCGTTGCGACATTGCCTCTGTATGTGGTTTCTTATAGCCCGACTGTAGAGAGACGAAAATGTCTCTTCTCATGGACTCTCTGAGTCGAAAATGGCAGAAATTCAAAATGTGAAAGAGAAGTTGTCGAGAAGCACGAGCAAATGCATTGCAGCAGGTACACAATAAGCAATAAGCATTGTTGCTTTGAAAAGTCGAAACAAACATAAACCTAAGAAACAAGTCTGATCTGACAGTAAAACGACAATGACAAAATGGACCAAACTGAGGCCACAACACACTATCGAATTTTGAACCAGAATTTACGTTTTGGTTCACAGAGATGCAACCCAAAATTCATATATCCGAAGAGCAGTAGCCTAGGGAGCGAAGAAAACCATCACCACATACCATTCAGTTGTATTTGAAGAAGGCGGTTCTAGTCTAGATGTCTGCTGTAAGAAAGTTCGCTGACAATGATACCTGGAAAAGAGATGAATGTTAACCCGAGAGGCAGAGAGAGCAAGAGATAGGGAGCAAGGGATTGATTATGAATCCAGGAAAACACCTTCTCGCCAGGCTTGAATGGAGGAAGACCTTTAAAAGGACATGTAGCGCATCGAAAAGCATCCCCTAGTCCACACTGCAGATAAATGAGAAAACTGAACCAAACAATAAAAATACATCAAAAAGCAGATGAATGAGAAACTAGAGGACATACACTGCCACATTGCGACTTGAAATTGCTCAAATCTACAGTGGAGCCTAACTTCTCTACTTTCTGCTCTTCTTCGGCTCTCCCACAAGTGCAGTTTTTACAAGCTTTCCTTGTGCTTCCAACTTTGCAATCACTTGCTGCACAAGCACATTGTTTAAAAGATATACAAAAATTACAGTTGACCCCCAAAAGAATCTCATAAGGCCGACAAACAATGAAGACAATTCAAAATAGCATAATTTTGAACCATGATGTCTTACATAGCAGCTTGGGTTTCTTTAAGTCCTCTTCTGTTAGTAAACTATCTTCATCAATGAGATCTGAATCATCATTGATCTGAATTTTTGGTAAAGTTTTTGTGGTCTTTTTTAAGGCAAAGGATGAACCAATCTTCCAAGAAGGCTTTTTAGCCTTGACCTACAAAGAGAGAACAAAATTAAAGCTCAAACGACTAATGTTAGCTATCGCAAAGCATATTCCATGATAAATGAACATGGATACAAATTACAAATTTTATCAAATTTATCAAAAGCATCCCATCTGCAAGTAAAATCCAAGATAAATGAAGAACATAATGCTAGCAGGATTGAATGACAGGAGAAACTTCACACATAGGATCCTAACTAGATCCTGATAATGGTCCATGTAGCAACTCCAAACAGTTGGAGTTAACGCCGAAGTGAGTTCAACTAAGGTTTGTGTTATTTAGTTAACATGCAAGAAGGAGAATTGGGAAACATAGTTTTACTATGCCAATGGATAATAGTAACACAAACTTACCCCAAAAGATAACTCAGATGGTAAACTTGATTTCACTTGAAAAGCTTTTGCTTCTTGAAAACTAGACAATAGTAACTTGCGCTCAATAACGGAGGTGGTCTGCAAGAGAACCCAAGTCAGATTTCTCATTCATGCCAAAACAAAATCTATAATGTCACCATGTCAACATTAATTACCTTATCAGTTTCCCCTGTAGAAGCATCAGATATCTTGTAAATTAGGACTGTTCCACCAGGCTTCAAGACTCTTGAGATTTCCCCTAGCAACTGCTCATTTGGAAATTCAATCGATCTACATAGAGTAAACACAATATCGACAGCGGAAGACCCAACCGGCAGCTCATCTGTCATGTCATATCCCAAAACAAAATGAGATGTTGGCTACCATGTAAGCTACGCAGATGACAAACTAGTGAGAATTAAAAATAAATAGCTAATCCCAGACCCGTAGATCCAACATAAAAACTAAGCAATTGACCATTGGATGCTACACAATACTGCCCAATATGAAATATCAGAATACCGAATACGAATCTGGTTCATAAGTAGCGATTTAATCAAGTAATGGTTTATAAAACAGCTTTGTAACCACGGAAACATATTGAAAGGCATTGTGGGAGAAAAAAGCGTGTGGTAAATAAAATAATACAGACAATACTACATCAAATCACAAAACAGAATAAGAAACTTACTTGAAGAAGACAGAGTGACAATTTGAGGTTCACACTTTTCGGTCCCGAGCTCCCTCAATGCATCAAAAACTAGACCAACAGGTAGAACTCCATCATCCGTAAATGCTAGCACAGATCCCTGCAGAAACCAAGTCAATATATTTCAGTGGGCAAATCATCTGCTATGATAATACGACGAACAAAATCATCTATGACTCTGAGAAAAAAAAAGCTTAGTTCTTGAAATTTTGAGGCTGAAGAACTAATAACAGCTGAACCAAACACAAAATAAAATTGATAAAATGACAAATAATAAAGTCAGGTTCTTCATTCTTAAATTAAAAAACTAAAATAAAAAATTTTTAAAAAAAATTGCAATAAAAGTCAGAAAGGTCGATTAACATCTAAAGCTTAAAAGTACTCAGTTCTTTCGTTTTTTAATTTCGCTTTCAGTTTTCTGAGCAGCCAAACGGTCATGAATCGCAGGGAAAAAAATCGCAGTAATTGAAAGATCGAAAATACAAACGCATTGCAATAAGATCTAAGCAGGCAATTGCAGAACAAGGAAGAGAATTGAGAACTGAAAGGGTTTCGACCAGAGAAAACTGACCATGGCGTCGACGGAGGAACAGATCTTCAAGCCCTAAAAGCAAAACCGCAGCGTATCGATTCTTCTACAGCCCAGCCAACAATGTCTCGTGCTTGCATCTGTGCGCTGCCGGCTTCCTTTTTCTGTCTTGCGTTCAGCAATTTGGTAATTTGGTAATTCGGTATGCTGCGTGGGAAGATTAAGAGCAGTATTTAAAAGGAAGGAATACGTGGACGATGGAGTATGACGTGTAAACCAGTTCGTGGGATTCGTGGGAAAGAGATTATCTTCGGATCTCTTTCTTTAAAACCTACGAAGTGATCCGAAATCTTAAAATTTAATTTAACGGTTAAAAATAAAAAAGTTAGTAAAAACTTTTAAAAGTTATAATAATTTTTAACCGTTGAATCAAATTTCAAAAATCCAGATCACTTAATCCGTAGGATTTGGAGGAAGAGATCGAGAGAGGATCTCTTTCTGGATGGAATAGGATCCTCGCCGGATCCAATCCCTAGGGATCCTAGGGATCCCACAATCGTACCCGTTTATCGTATATCG
>JAOTRO020000016.1:12693955-12706181 GCA_028566515.2 Pyracantha coccinea | reverse complement strand
TGATGCAGATTGGGAATTGTGTTGGTGCATCTAACCACCGACACTTCATTGCCTTACTCATTTCAGTTGTCACCAGTACGTTCTATATTTCTATCATGGCTATATATGTGTGTTATCATATCTGGCCATCCATAACCTACGAAGCCGAGGACCACTTGCATGCCTTTGACAGTTATTCAGCTATAACAGCTATCCGTGAGATTATATATGGTTTGCTAAGATCTGCTGTCCTTTTATCCCCTAGAGGCCTTCTTCTGTTATATCTGTTTGTTTCAAGTGTTTCGTTGGAGATAGGGTTGAGCATACTTCTGTGGCAGCAGCTGAGTTTTATTTACGAGGGAAAGACCTATTTGAGTCATTTAAGTTCACAGGGAACTGATGAAGTTGGAGAGAAGGATTGCCAAAACCTCGTGCGTTTCTTTGCATTCCCGTATCCCTTGTCAAGATATCTTCCCCTTTGCTCTCGCTCAAGATTTTTGCCAAGTTTGCAAAAGAAGACGCATAGACACAAGAAGTAAAAGAAGTACTCTACTTTCCTTTTCCTTTTCTTTTAGTCAATTTTTTAGGAGGGGGGCTTGATTTTACTTTCATGATAAGCAAGAGTTTGAAGGTTCGCGGGGTGTATACACCCCCATCCTTGAAGAGAAACTCCTTGTAGGGTTGGCGGTTGGAACACTTGTGGTTTTATCGAGTCGCGGATAATCTGTATTATAAATTTAAATTAATTGGAGAAGGTGAAACAATTTTGTTTAATTTTATTCACTGTTAGATGTAGCTTACAGCAATGAGTTAGATAATGTTTGGAAAAAAAAATTTGTTTTCTTTTTTTTGTGGGGAGGGGAGGGAAGTTAACGCAAACTTCCGGCCAAAAAAAGAAGAAGAAATGTTTGGATTTTTTTTTTTTTTTTTTTCTTATTTTTTTTGCCGGAAGTTTAGGCAATTTTCAAAGCTTCGCAACGTCTCGGAAAAACGAAAACCAGTTTTAATTGGTACCTTTAATCTGGACATTCTTGCATATACCTGCCGGTCGCATGTTTAAAAGTGGACTTCCCTACCTCTCGTTTGAAGGATAACATTTCAGTTGCTCCTCTCTCTCCCTGTTAGTCTCTCCGATGGCTACCTGTTCTTATCTCCTCAACCATGTCCAGATTGAAGGTACCAATTAAAACTGGTTTTCGTTTTTCCGATTTCGGAGTAGCTTTCTGTAAGATTTCATTATTATGAGTTCATGATTTCCAATTCGTTGTAGGATGGCCCTCCAGGATAAGGATGTCCAAGCTTGGAAATCTCAGTCCTACTGTGAGTACCCTCGTTCTGTTTTTCCATTGCAAATTTGAACTTTGCGAAATTTCTTGAAGCGAATAATTTCCGCGCACCCATTTTCTCTTTATGCACGCTCATCGGCTCGTGTTTTGTTGTAAATTTAATCCAAAGGCAAGAAGAGTGCTAGAGGAGAAAAAGAGGAGTGTGCGGAAATCGCTTCCCCTCTAAAATTGGCTCTGTTCAAACTCTATGCATATGATTTCAACAAACTCTCTTCAATCAGGAAAGCTTCAAGACAAGAAGTGAAAGGCAGCCAAAGCAAGGACTCATAATTGCACAATGTTCCTTCTGTTTGGTCCAAGTCGGAGCTCCTTCTCCTACCACTCTATTGTCATTGAAGCCATCGGATGATATAGATGCGGTTTCAAACATTTTCCGCACCGGCGGCTCACCGGGCACATCACATAACGTCTCAAATCTAATGCACAACTTGGTGGTGGCAGATTTGGACCCTGCAACCGCAAATCTAGCAATCGGGTTTCTGGGTCCTTTTTTTTCGCTATTTTCGTTTCTGTTCATAACAAGGATAGTCATGTCCTGGTACCCAAAACTTCCGGTTGGGAAGTTCCCATATGTGGTGGCTTATGCTCCCACAGAGCCGATTCTAATGGCAACCAGAAAGGTGATCCCGCCGTTAGGCGGTGTGGACGTAACGCCGGTGGTGTGGTTCGGATTGATTAGCTTCCTAAATGAGATATTAGTAGGTCCTCAAGGCCTTCTTGTCCTCCTCTCTCAACAACTTAGCAGCTAATACATGCGAGATTTAGTCGTGTGCGAATAGGGAATTGTAATTTTTTGTGGAAGAGTGAATAATAAACTTCATCGATGCCTGCGTATATGGTTTCTTATAGCTTCACTATTATCTTCATTTCAGTACTTGAAAGAAAGGTTGTGGAAAATGTCGGATTGAGATCCTCTTCAGATCTCACACTTTAGAGTCTGTGAACCGAACAATTCATCAGACCTCACATTTTAGAATCTGTGGACCGAACAATTCAGACCGTTCAATTTAAACCCTGTCTTCCCTATTAACCTATCCTATTGACCTTCACACGTGATCTCTCTCTGACGCCAAGATTTCTCATGAACGCTGAGTGTACTCCGGAGAGGATCTCCATCCGAAAATGTCGGAATTTCAGTATGTGAAAGAGAAGAAAAGTAGTCGAGAAGCGTGAGCTAATGCATTGCAGCAGAAGGAATATAATAAGTTTCTGATTATTATCTGGAATAAGCACTGTTGCTTTGAAAAGTCGGAAGACAAACATAAACCTAAGAAACAAGTTTATCCGACGGTAATACGACATTGACAAAATGGACCAAACTAAGGACACAAACTGTTAAATTCTGAACCAGAATTTATGTTTTGATCCAGAGAGATGCGACCCGAAAGTTCATATATCCGAAGTGTGGTAACTTGAGCGAAGGAAATCATCAGCACATAGCACCATTCAGATGTATCTGAAGAAGGCGGTTCTAGTCTAGATGTCTGCTGTAAGGAAGTTTGCTGACAATGATACCTGGAAAGGAGATGAACGTTAGCCCGAGTGCCAGAGAGAGCAGGAGAGGGAGCAAGGGATTGATTTTGAATCCAAGAAAATACCTTCTCGCCGGGTTTGAATGGAGGAAGACCTTTAAAAGGACATGTAGCGCATCGAAAAGCATCCCCTAGTCCACACTGCAGATTGTAATTTTCAAAGCAAAGTGAACAAAACTGAACAGAGAAATAAAAATACATTAAAAAGCAGATGGATGAGAAACTAGAGGATATACACTGCCACATTGCGACTTGAAATTGCTCAAATCTACAGTGGATCCTAACTTCTCTACTTTCTGCTCTTCTTCAGCTCTCCCACAAGTGCAGTTTTTACAAGCTTTCCTTGTGCTTCCAACTTCGCAATCACTTGCTGCAAAGGTACCAATTTTAAAAGAACACAAAAATTACAGTTGACCCCCAAGAGAATATCACGAGGCTGACAAACAATGAAGACAATTCAAAAAAGCATCATTTTGAGCCATGATGTCTTACATAGCAGCTGGGGTTTCTTTAAGTCCTCTTCAGTTAGTAAACTATCCTCGTCAATGAGATCTGAATCATCATTGATCTGAATTTTTGGTAAAATTTTTGGGGTCTTTTTTAAGGCAAAGGATGAACCAATCTTCCAAGAAGGCTTTTTAGCCTTGACCTACAAAAAAGAACAAAATTAAGGCTCAAATGACTAATTTTTAGCTATCACAAAGCATATCCCATGATAAATGAACATGATCCAAATTACAAATTTTATTAAAAGCATCCATCCACAAATAAAATCTATTGATACAATTATTGTGAACCAGGATATTCTTTTCATTCTTGTGAAATTATGAAATGCTAGAGTAATCGGAAAAATCATTGATAACAATGGACACGTTCATCGAATGCTATACTCATGTGCTACAAAAATAAACAGAAGTAATCCAGTGCAAAAGCTTTGGGCAATTCAGACATAGAGAGATTGGTGAGGTGGGTAGAAGAGATTCAATTAAATGCCTACAAGAAATTAAATGGAGAATATACTATATAGTGCTAGACAGGATTAAATGGCAGAAGAAACTTCACAAGTAGGATCCTATCTAGATCCTGATAATGGTCCATGTAGCAACTCCAAACAGTTGGTAATAAGGCCGAAGTGAGTTGAATCGAGATTTGTGTTATTGAATTAACATGCAAGGGGGAGGAAAGGGAATTTAGAAATCTATACCAATGGATACAAGTAACACTGAAACTTACCCCAAAAGATAACTCAGATGGTAAACTTGATTTCACTTGAAGAGCTTTTGCTTCTAGAAAACCAGACAATAGTAACTTGCGCTCAAGAACGGAGGTGGTCTGCAGCAGAACCCAAGTAAGATTTCTCATTCATGCCAAAACAAAATCTATAATGTCCCAATGTCAACGTTAATGACCTTATCTGTTTCCCCTGTCGAAGCACCAGATATCTTGTAAATTAGGACTGTTCCACCAGGCTTCAAGACTCTTGAGATTTCCCCTAACAACTGCTCATTTGGAAATTCAATCGATCTACAAAGAGTAAACACAATGTCCACAGCAGAAGACCCCACCGGCAGCTGATCTGTCATGTCATATATCAAAACAAAATGAGATGGACACTATTTTTGGCTACTACGTAAACTGCGCACATGACAAACTAGTGAGAAATAAAAATAAATCGCTAATCCCAGACCGGTATATCCAACATAAAAACTAAGCAACTGACCTTTGGATGCTATACAACACTGTCCATGGACCATAAACTAAGCAAAACTGATATAAAATGAAATACCAGACCCCCGGACATGAATCTTGTTCATAAACAGCGATTTAATCAAGCAACAGTTTATAAAAAAGTTTTGTAACCCATGGACACATATTGAATGGCATTGCGGGAGAATAGAGACACAACTACATTAAATCACAAAACTGAATAAGAAACTTACTTGAAGAAGACAGAGTGACAATTTGAGGTTCACACTTTTCGGTCCCGAGCTCCCTTAATGCATCAAAAACTAGACTAACAGGTAGAACCCCATCATCTGTAAATGCCAGCACAGATCCCTGCAGAAATGAAGTCATTAAATTTTAGTGGGTTACATCCCCTTTCCCACGTGAAATTATCAGGCAAAAAAAAAAGAAAAAAAAAAGCTTAGTTCTTGAAATTTTCGAGGCTGAAGAACAAATAACAACAGCTGACACAAACACAAAATAAAATTGATAAAAGGACAATTATTTTGACAAATAATAAAGTCAGGTTCTTCATTCTCAAATTTAAAAAAATAATAATAATTATGCAATCAGATTCAAAATGGTCGATTAAAATCTGCTTAAAAGTACTCAATTTTTTCACCACATGAGTTTAAAGTATTCAACTTTCGTCATCCATTTTTCCCTTTCAGTTTTCTGAGCAGCCAAACGGTTCGCAGGAAAAAATTCGCAGTAATTGAAAAATCGCTAACAAACGCATTGCAATAAGATCTAAGCAAGCAATTGCAGAACAAGGAAACAAATTGAGAACTGAAAAAAAAGAAAAGACCAGAAAAACTGACCATGCCGTCGAAGGAGGAACAGATCTTCAAGCCCTAAAAGCAAAAACGCAGCGTACCGGTTCTTCTACAGTCAGCCAACAATGTCCCGTGCTTGTATTGTATTTGTGCGCTGCCGACTTCCTTTCTCTCTCTTTTGCGTTCAGCAATTCGGTAGGCTGCGTGCGTGGGAAGAATAAGGGCAGTATTTAAAAGGAATACGTGGGTGATGGAGTATGACGTGTACACCGAAGCGTGTGGATCGTGAGCTGGCCACACTTGACCGCGCGTGGAGCTGTTGTCTCGCTGACCCGTGTTAGGGTCTATTGTGGAAATTTGAAGGAAAGAGATCATGTACCGATCTCTTTCTCCAAAACCCATTGATTAAACGATTTGAAAGTTTTTACTAACTTTTCTGTTTTTAACAATTGAATCAAATTTTAAAGATCTAGATCATTGATCCGGTGGCTTTAAAGGAAGAGATCCACAGAGGATCTCTTTCCAAATTTGAGCTTTTTTCTTGTTTATTTAATTTAGTGGTCACACGCGTTTTTATCTCTCAACTCTTCTCTAATTTATGACTGTCAAATTGAATAAATACAATAAAATCAATAGACAAAAATTAAATTTTTGATCGTGGATCAAATAAATTAAATAAGATCAATAGCTAAAAATAAATAAAGTTGTGGAAGGTAAAAAGGGCCTATTTAATTTTGTTTTGGTCTAGGGTTTCTTTCTTATTTTAAGCATAGCAGGTGGTGCACTTGTTACATGTAAATTTGATTTCGGCGTTGTATAGTGCAAAGGAAACAAAAACTACATAGAAATGGGTGAACTATCAAAATTTGTCTCTAGCATTTTCTCTGAGAAATTAAATTATAACAAAATGTTATTGTAACTGTATTTCAAAATAAATCACACACCATTGATAAGTTAACAAGCTAATAGTGTGTAGGGAAGTTTATTTTCTTCTCATACACAACTTTTATTTTCAGACATTAAATTGAATAAAAAAAAAAGAGAGCTAAGAAACCGAAATAAGAAAGATGCGACAAATAAAAAAAATAGTACGGAAATGATTTCCATATAAAAGAGGCTATGACCTTGGTTTGTTTATGGATCGTTCACGTGAGTGCAAAGCCAGGTTTGGCCAAATTAAAATCTGCAAAACCTGTTGAGTCTCTTTGTGCTTAAAAGTTGATCAGCACTTTATACCATAAAACTTAGAACGAAAAGAAGACGCAACGTCATTAAAGTTAAAGTTAACGTGAGTCTCAAGTCAATAGAAACATCCCGCGAGTCTCAAGTCAATAAAAACACCCAAAGTCCCGTAATCCATACGAAAAACGCCCGAACAACATCAGAGCTAAAACAGCATCACATGAAAGAAACCACTCAGATCAGACTGACTAGAAATCAAGGGAGAAAGGAAAAGCAACAAGTCCTAACAGAATCCGCAGCTAAAAAAATCAAAATCAGTAGTCCACTGGCTCATCAACCTCGGCGATAGGAGTCTCAAGGATGGCTTGCTCGGCTTCCTGAACCTCCTTCTCGGTCTTCCTTCCCTTCTTGGACTTGTAGTACACACTCATGAATGTTCCCACAGCACCGTACTTCCTCCTGCAGTGCTCGTAATGCCCTGCATCAAACATCCTCCAGAAGTTCTTCTCGTTCAGCTCAGACACAGCATACTGAGGCTGGAACCCATGATTCTCAATCAGCCAATTCTCCATCCGTCGAACTGCTACTGCACCATCAAAAACCTCACCCCTCAGGACAGGGCCCGGTGCATAGTAGACACCAACATCGGTGTACATCTGAGAGTAATGCGTGTCTCCCTGCCTGCGGTGTTGCTCAAAGCCTGGTTCGGTGTATATCATTGTCTTGATGGGACTCTTGTACATTCTGTGAGGGCAAAGCCAGATGGGGTACACCTATAGAATCAACAAAACAGGATTAACAAAATGGATTACGGAACATGATTAAAATCAAAATGGATTTTCGAGTTTAAGTAAAACAAGACATGTTTACCTCCATCTCATGGTGAACCCATTCTAAAGCATCCCCGACCTTGTAAAGAGGAACGAGCATGTCTTGAATGACGTGATTGTCGTGGTAGTAGTTTCTAATGGCTTCACCTTGAGTAGCCTTGAGCAGAGAAATCTTGGGTGGCATCATCCAGCCCAACAAAAATCTGAACCACCACTGATCAGCAAATGGAAGGATAAGCTTTCCCTCCCAATAAATACTCCGAGTGTGCCTGTGGTAATAGTCCCTTGTCGGGATGTATTCTACAAACTCCCCTTTCTTTAGCGCTTTCTCGGCATGCTGATAGAACCAGGGTTTAAACCACCACCCAACTTCGTTAATCACATTCCCCTTCTTCTTTGCTTCTTCTTTTGAAGCATATCTCCCGGTCATGCACACAGCTTCCGTTGGAGTATAAATCATGGTTTCAACAAAGTCTGGAACCTTTTGGGGGTTGTCCTGATCTCCATCTCTCGGAGCAAAAGAATCACTGTATGCCTGTGCAATCTCTTTCAGATTTCCCACCACGGGTTTGTATGTCAGCCTCATGTATTCCTTGATGGGTATCAGCTTGATCTCAGCAGAGACAAGAAGCCCCAATGTTCCCTGAGACCATGGAATAGCATAGAAAAGATCAGAGTACTCATTATCCCTGGTGGCTCTGACAACTCGGCCATCTGCGAGAACAATCTCATAGGCCACAACTGTATCAGAGAAAAGTCCATAGATGTGAGAGCTTCCTTCAATTCCATAGCCATTAATGAGACCACCAACAGTAAGATCATCAAACTCAGCAACCACGGCAAGGGCGAGATTCAATGGAACAGTTACCCTGGTTATCTGCCCCATGTTGACTAAGGGCTCAACTTTTGCAATCATTCTCTCTTGATCAATTTCAAGGACATTTCTGAATGCAGACAAATCAACCTCAAAGTGACGAGCCCTCTTGTAGTCAACATTCCTCATTCCAACAGCTATCCATGGTTTTCGTGCTGTGCAAACAAGCCCATCCCTTGATGGGTTCCTGTCTTTGAGTCGTTTTACAACCTTCTGAACGTTTTCATCATGTTCCTTTTGACGCCTCTTGTAGGATTTCATCTCAGATCTTACATCCCCGAGGTACGTGAGAAAGTACAGAGTGAAGGAGATGGGGAGAACAACAAAGATAACAACAATCCATCGGAATTGAACAAGAAAGTCCACCAAGGCCGTCTTCCTCTTTGGACGCAGTGGGGTTTCAAGATCCGACATCTTGGAAGCAGAATCCTATTCTGTTGTACGAAAAATATAATTGCTAGTTAGCACAATGGGGATAAGATGTTATATACTTATATACCATATTACATGGGATTAGGCATTCTTTATACATTGCACCATCTGTTACATACATTATAAACAGATTACCCTCACGCCGATTGCAGCAAACCCAAAATTCTAGTAACGTGACATGGTGATGTCAATGAAGGCCACAATACCATACAAACCAACAAATGAAGGAGAAAGAGAAGTGAGTCGTGACAAATCAACTATCACCAATACATGGATACAACAAAGATCTTGTCCATCTTCTACCAAAAAGGAATACAATTAAGCTAGGATTAGTATCAAATTTTGATTGTTCCGCAAGTAATATGCGTTACAAATTTATAATTCTCAATTTGTTCAGAATCTTACCAGGCATGCAAACTTTCCTTTTACAGATTACTAAAGCTATAGTCGGAAAATCGAGTGTGACAAGTAAACAACTGATAAGGACATGCAATTGAGTTTCAGAACAGAATTTTTTTTTTCCACATAAAAATTAGCACAATTTGCATATGGTGAGTTGTCAGATTTAGAAGTTACTAGAGTTGGAAAACACGAAAAGCATTTTACTTCAACAAAAGGTCAGAAGTACTTCTGCATAAAACTTTCCTATTAATTAACACGCAAACAAGAATTACAGTCCAACAAATCTGGAAAAAAAAAAGCTCTTCTTTCGTATCATCTGAAGGCTTTTCTTTTTCTAAATCACTGTTACAAGTTTACGACCTCAATGATCATTAGTTGCTGTAAACATGCATCGAAAAATAAAAAACACAACTTCAGATACAATGTGCATCAGATCGGACAAATAGCATCGGTGTAACCATGCATTCAAGTGCAGTTTATGTTTATCACATGCTTGACAAGAAAATTGATTTGCCAAAACTAAATCTTAAACAATAATTAGAGATAGTGAAATCAGTTTCAAAACAAAAATGAGAACATTATCCAATTTCTACGAGATCCATTAGTTAATGCGAGACCTCGCACCTATAAGTGAAGAGGAATGTCACTGTACCGTCTCTCAAAAGACCTTTAATTTGAATATCAAGATCTACTTCTCTTTTCAAACAATTTCTTTATTACAAGCGATATTACTACTCTAAACCAGAGGAAGGGAACCTCATTACACTCAACAAACTCCAACAACCTCCAATGGAGACTACAGAAAGACTGAAACCACATTGTCAAAGCTCCATTTTCTCTCGTTTTCTCAGGAAACAAACAGATCTCAGCACAAAAACACACCCCACAGTCAACCCCCAAACATAAAAAGAAACCAACTTTAAACAAAAAGTCGCAAAATTTCAAACTGTAACGAAGCGGCTAAAATCTAGCAGTCATCAAAACATGAGAGAGAGAGAGAGAGAGAGAGAGTACCTGAAGGTGCCGAACTACTTTCAATGTCGGAACCGTAGAGGAACCGATTTTTAAGGCCAAAAACCTGCAGCACCAGAGAGAGTGACAGAGTGACACTGTGTGCCCAAGACAGTAAAGGGGAGGGGACAAAACATTGAAGAGCCCAAGACATGTCCAGTCAAGCCCCATGTTCCCCGAGGCATTGAACAACTTAGTTAAATGAGATTTTATTATTATTTATAAAATAAAATAAGCTTCAATAAACTAGTTAAATGACTAATTTTTTAATTTGACCATCTTTAAGAGAGCTAGACCAAAAAGCTTATGGGTCCTACCGAGCCAAAAACAGCCAACCGGGTTAGGGGGCTTGCCATCTCCAGCCAACCAGCCCAATTTTTTTTTTTTTTAGGATTGTTTTTGCCTTGCCCACCTTTTTTTTTGGGACGCTTTTTTTAAAAAAAAATTTCACCATTTTATACTATCTTACTTTATTTTATTTCAATTCTTCACATTTCGTACTATGGCTCTTTGATCCCTTCAATTGGAGATGATTTTTGTCACAATGCTATGTTTGGCCTATGATCATTTGGCTCTTCGGTTAGAGATGGTATGAAATATGGTCTGACACTATTTATTAAAATATTAATTTCTTGGAGGTCTATAGGGCTAAAACGAGCCATCTAATCATTCTTCGATTAGAGATGACCTAATAGCTCAACTTAGTTAGAAGGAGAGAAAGTTAATTTTTTGCTAAACACTAAGGCCTCGTTTGGCAGCTCGGACTGTACTGACTATTTCTGTCGGATAGGATAAATAGTCACCGAACAGTACTGACTAAATTAGTCAGGCGTTTGGTGCAGTATCGGATTAATGACTGTATTATTTATACAGTGTTTGGTATTATATCGGATAGGAGGAAAACTTAAAATAAAATTAAACTTTAAAAAAAAAAAATCTGGTTCCCAGATCTCTCCGCCGCACCCCCAAACTATTTCCCTCTCTTTCTTCTTCTTCTCCTTCCCCGACTGCAAGTTCTCGACACCGTGGTCTGGCCCGAGTCCGAGAGCTTCGACGACACCGGAATGCCCGAGATCCCGACCAAGTGGCGCGGCCAGTGCGAATCTGCCCTCGATTTTGCCGCTATTCTCTGCAACAAGAAGCTAATCGGAGCTCAGAGCTTCTCCAAAGGCTATCAAATGGCCTCTGGCGGAAGCAACTTGAGAAAGCCGAGGGAAGTCGTGTCCCCTCGCGACATAGACGGTCACGGCACCCACACCTCCAGCACCGCCGCAGGGTGCCTCGTGGCTAACGCCAGCCTCCTCGGATAAGCGAGCGGAACGGCCAGTTGTAGGCGATGGTAGAAGGAGCGGAGAGCGAGATTGAGAACAAGCGGAAGTTCCCAGGTTCCTCACCTGCCAGTTGCAGGCAATGGCAGAAGGAGCGGAGAGTGAGCAGAGAGCGAGAGTGAGAACGAGCGCAGAGCAAGCAGAGAGCGAGAGCGAGAACGAACGGAGAGGCCGACTAAGTTATACGGTGAATTTGGACGGTATAAGCAAGCAGGTATACACCGGGTAAAAAAGGTGGGCCCGGATTATTTAATCCAGTGCCTATTTAATCCAAACGGCACCAAACACCGTACACTGTATTATTAGTACTATTTGGTGCCTTATACGGTGTGCCAAACAGGGCCTTAATGTTCAATCTTTTAACAGCGTAACTGGTGTTGGCAAAACATGGACTAGAATTATTATTGAGTATATTTTTGGAAATTGTTATTGGCACTCCAAAAATCTCATTTTACACTCCAAACTTTCTTTATTTAGAAAGAAAAATACACTTGTAAGGAGTGTAGAATGAGATTTTTAGAGTGCTATTAACACTTCCCATATTTTTTTGTGATACTTAGAGAAAGAATTCAAATTTGAGGCTCATTTCAACGTTGAAAAAGACTGGTTGGTGTACCGTAATGCGGTCTAGGACCATCTCCAATCGTGATCCAGATGGCTTCTTTTAATACGAAAAGTGAAAATTTCGTCCCCAACAAGCGGTCTACCAGTTGGTCTCTCTTTCTAAATTTTTATTAAAGTTAACACTCTAAAAATCTCATTCTACACTCCTCACAAGTGTATTTTTCTTTCTAAATATAGAAAGTTTG